>VZSC01019818.1:72385-96842 GCA_013398225.1 Steatornis caripensis | reverse complement strand
TTGTGGAGTCTCCTTCTCTGGAGATATTCAAAACCTGCCTGGATGCATTCCTGTGCAACCTGCTCTAGGCTAACCTGCTTTAGCAGGGGGGTTGGACTAGATGATCTCTAGAGGTCCCTTCCAACCCCTACCATTCTATGATTCTGTGATTCTATGATCATTATATGAGATACATTTAAGAGACATATGTATGAATGTGTTTAATCTAATTTACCACTCTGGATATTCCTTCCAACCTTCCACTGATAAGGCAGTAAGAGGAAATGAATGGAAGGTCACTGATGGAACTGTTATAAGAAACGCTTCTGTAATGCTTCAGACCTACAAAAACACATCAACAGGCCATCACCATATTATCCATTCAACTGTTCTGTTAAGAAAACGTCTTAATTCGATGTGAAAAGAACAGTTTCATTTATGTCAGCCAGAAGAGGAAGTTGATGCATGTGTAGGAATAAAGTTGGGGTTTGATTTCTACAAGATGAATACAAAATACCTCTAGGGACATTAAATGTGTGATTTACAGGGACTCATGTTCTATTAAAGAAATGAGTCTCTTTTATTGAGGTAAGGGATGCCTCTACACTCCCAGGACATCATTCCCCTCAGGAATGCACTGACCCAGCACGGGCTGCCCAGAGAGTCATAGTCTGCTAGAGGAGCAGGCACCTCCCCTGGCTTGGGGTCCATCTTTTCTCTTCCATNGAAAAAATCGATTTATTTTGTCACCAATCAAATCAGAGTACGATAATGAGAGATAAAACCAGATCTTAAAAATTTCTTGCCCCCTCAAGTCATTCAAGTCACCTTGCTCTTGATTTCTCTGCCTCCTCCCCCCGGTGCCACAGGGAATAGGGGGTGCAGTAAGTTCATCGCATGTTCTCTCTGCTGCTCCTTCCTCCTCAGGGGGAGGGCTGCTCACACTCTTCCCCTGCTCCAGTGCAGGGTCCCTCCCAGAGGAGACAGTCCTCGATGGACTTCTCCAATGTGAGTCCTTCCTGCAGGCTGCAGCTCTTCACCACCAGCGTGGGACCCTTCCACGGGGTGCGGTCCTTCAGGGACAGACTGCTCCAGCACAGGCTTCCCACACAGTCGTGGCCGCCTTTGGGCACAGCCACCTCCCCTGGCGTGGGGTCCTTCATGCGCTGCAGGTCCCTCTCTGCTCCTCCGTGGGCCTTCATGGGCTGCAGGTCCCTCTGCTCCTCCGTAGTGCTTCACAGGCTGCAGGTCCATCTCTGCCTTGCCGTGGTCCTTCCCGGGCTGCTCCACCGCGATCCCTCGTGGGCTTCAGGGGCACAGCCTGCCCTCTCCCTGCGGCCTGCAGGGAGAATCTTGGCTCTGGCCGCCTCCCCCCACTCCTTGCTCACTGATTCCCAGTATCTGCACAGGTGTTTCTCTCACCTCGCCCTCCTTCCTCCGCTGCAGGTCTTAAGGACTGCTCTTTTGTCCCCTCCTTAATTAGTTATCACAGAGGCACATCTATTGTCTCCAAATGGCCTGGCCTCAGCCCGAGGTGGGGCTGACTTGGAGCTGGGGGAGCTTTGAGCAGCTTCTGACAGGGGCCACCTGTCCATGTAGCCCCTTCCCCTGCTACCAAAGTCCCGCCACGCAGACCCAACACTGTTAGCCAATCTGTTCCCATTAAAAAATGTAGCAGAGATGTGTCTAAAATGTTTTTAAAATGTAATCTATGATGTTGAAACAGATTATTGTAAGTAAGCCTGGGTTTAGAAATGCCATTGGCATCTCAAAAAAAAAAATATTGATGAAATAGCTCCTTATGAAGCTGTGGAAAGACATACGAGAAAATAACTGGAATGAGGTCAACTCAGTGACCTCTTGCTCTATTATTACTGTGATCACATTTTTGTAAACCCTGTGGTAATTTACGGAGTAGTCCAAGGCGGTTGACCATTGCTAGTGTGTGAGGAGGAGGATGAGAAAAAAAGGCAATAAGGGGTTAAATTGTTTAGTCTAGCAAGAAAGAAAATTGCATACTAAACTTCATATGCACACTTTTTGAATTGCTTTATAAGCCTTTATGACCTGCCCTAAAGCAATGCATGACGCAGTAGCTGCTGGCTTATTTGGACTCTAATTGAAGTTACACATGTCCATTATAGGGAAGACAAGGCTTTTCTATACAATCTTTTTTAATTCTGGTCTTACTGTAGATAATTTTTTAAAATTGGTACAGTGGTAAGCTGATAGTGTCTGTTTGATACGCAATACCAATGTATTTAAAAAACGGGTTTTAGTCCTTTTCTGAGTATCGAAGTCTAGGACAGCAAGAGATTCAATAAAAAAATATTTGAAAAATGAGTATTTAGGATTCACTAAAGTGAGCAAAAATTCTGGGTATGAAATTACAGTTGACTTAACTGAGAACTCAACCCTAATTTTAGACCCATTCATATTTCACTGCTGATGTTCTTGTCTTTAAAGAGGAACCCACCCAACCATGCCCCCCCCTCAAAATCCCCCCCCCAAAACCCCAAACAAAAAAACCCCTCAACCTACTAACCAACCAAAAAACTCCATATATATAGTTACAGGAGAAAATATTAAAATAGTGATAAATTTACTGCAAGATTGCCTGGTTTTATATTAGTTTTTACAAGCTGTAAAATGCTTTTAAGCATTTGCTAAAATTAGTAAAACTGTAAGACTGTAAAGGAACACAAAACAATAGTGCTGAGAGATTTTTGCAGGGTTTTTAAGTCCTTTATCACCTGTCAATTTTCAAAGCTGTACTGAAATGCCAAACATGAACTGAACAGTTTCCTTCATAGACTGTACTTTATTTCCACTTGTCTTTCCATATAGTACTCAATTTTCCCCAGAAAGCCAAAAAATTCCAAATGACAGAGAGAAGACATGGACATTAATATAGATCATTCCTATGACAACTGATCGCAGCATTTTTTTGGTTAGTCCTAATGAAAGCCACAGCAGTTACAAATAGAGATCTATGTTTATATGATAATTTATGTTTCTAATAATTCTACTTATATGAATAACATGTTTCTTATAAACTGGATAATAAACTGTATGCTAAGACCATATCAAGCCAATGGCACATTAGTTCCTGCATTTTTAATCAAATGTGTCCCTAGGGACTAGGCACTACAATCCTGATTTCACATCCCTTCATTTTTGGGCAGGCGATGGGGGAGGAATTCCACCCGAAATGATAAAGGGAAAGTGTAAAGCAATATAGCTTAGCCTGAAATCTCACTGCATCTTTCATTTCTATGTCTTTGCATCACACAAAAGAGAATATAAAGAAACTACCATTTGGAAATGAATGACCTCTGCATTGAAGCAATAAAAGCAAAGCCTTTTGGAATCTTTCCAGATGAAAGATGCCGTATAAAGGTGTGATTATTAGTAGTGGGTTTCAGTTGCAGTGACACTGCTTAGTTACAAATTATAGAAAAACCTAGGAGAGAATTAGATCATTTGTGAACTAGGGTTGCAAAAGCATTTTAGGACTATTACTGTTTTGCAAATCCAAACATGTTTAGACCATAGATGCATTCTTCAAACAATCTTTATGGAATCTAATTACTTTGGAATTTATTTATTACCCTATAGGCCTGTGTATATCTGAAAGGGAAAAAAATAGTAATTTAGAAATCAAATACATATATTTGTGAGGTTTTCATATGGAAAAAAAGATACTCTGTCCCATCTTACTGCTCTGAAATACTTCTGATTCTAGTCATGAGCTGCATTTTCATAGAGTTACAGTTACATAAATTGTTCAGCTATAAAATTTAGTCTCTTTTTTTTTCCAGATTGTCAACTAAAAGCACATTATTATTATCTAATTTGCTTATTATTGTTTGAAAAATATTGTTGAAAATAGTCTGAAGAAAACATTCCCTGGAAAGAATTCTGAAATTTTACTTTAAATAATAATAAGGAAAAAGGCCCTGATTTTGAAATATTCCATTAGGTATTTCTATATTAAGACTTTCAGTTTTTAATTTTACAATCAATGATTCAAGTAAGGTCTTGAAAATAATTCAGTTTATGTAATTGAAAACAAGGTGTCAGCTAAGCTTGTTGCGAGTGTATAATCTGGAGTGATATGTCCTGCAGTCATATGTTAGGGCAAAAGGTAACATGGATAGATGTAAATAAGCCTATTTCATAAATAAAGTTAAAAAACAAGTTGTAATCTGTGAGGGTAGTATTTTTGTAGCTGAAGGACTAGGCTAAGGTTACTGAAATGTGACTTTAATGGATATTCCTTCTAGAAATTTCTTTTGTGACCTCCTAATGTCACTTCATCGTGGTTCATAGGAGTTCACAATCTGTGCAGTGGAGATGCTACCTGTGGAGTAGTCAAAAAATACCATTGTTTTTCTTAAAAAATGGGAAATATTATGGTTTTGGTTTTTTTTTTTTCAGCTTCTGATTGAAAAACAGATTTTAATTTTTTCTTTAATTGGTTCCTGACTATGTAAAAATTCTTCAAAATTTCCAAACCACCATAGGCAGTCCTTCATCCTCTATCTAAATAGCTTTCTTAGCATATGAGTTCTTTAAAACCAAGATTTTCTCTTGGAATGTCAAAATTTTACATCAGAACAACATAGTAATAAATTCCATTGTTACACACTTGAATTATTCACTCCTTCCTGGCAAGTAACCATTTATACAGTTCTGTAAGTTGGTATCATCTACTGAGCTCCCATGCCCCATGAAGACATAATCCAGTTCACTTTTATTTCTTTCCACCTAGATTCCTGCTGGTCTTTCCAGGCGGTTCTCTTCTGCTTCATTACCCAAGCAATACTACTAAATCTGTGTAGAGACAATAAAGTCAATTGGTCTGAAAATTATTCTTGGTTTGCTTAATGCTGCGGGTAAGACCAGGATGTTTTATTACAGGATTGTCAAACTGTCATATCAGAAGGCTAGGAGAGGACACCAAAACATGTTGTAAAAATCTAAATTTAAATATTATCTGTTTTACTTCCATCAGCTCGTCCTTCTTCTTCATCCGAAATATTGCAACCTGGTTCATTCATTACTTTTTCAGAAATTTTTGTAAGGGTAAATAGCATCTTTGTAGCTGGGCCAATCATGTCACGAATGATAGGTATTGTCACATCAATTAGAAGGGATGATTTATGGGAAATGGAAGTTCAGAAGTGACTTTTTCTGTTTCAGAAGGATGCCTTCCACAATAAAATAGGTTACAATTTGCAAAGCTGAAGCAAGACCAAACACCTGGTTTTGGATTGAATTCATGCACCAATAATTGTCATCCCATGTTACTGAAAACTCCTTGACTGGAGATAAACATAGCTTTTCCATTATTTTTCTTCTCTTTTGTGGGTGACACTTCATTACTGGAAGTCTATTCTCTTTCTTTCCTTTGCCTCATAATTCAGATTCTTGGCACATCATGTTGAATTTTATGGTTAAGGGTAGAGCTAATCATTCACAGCTGACTGTTGGTTAGGTGTGCTCTGTGCTTAAAAAACAGTCATCTTGGTGTGGCTTCAACCCCAAATCAAGTATTCCCCAGGCTCCGGCTTGAGCATGCCAATTTTCATACCCAATTTTCTTCCTCCTTTACTATACTGAATGTGTGGCTGACGCTTTACAGATGATGTGGTCCAAACACTGGTGCCTGGAGCCAAAATGGATGTGAGTTAGTAGTCGACATGTATTGCCCCAATGGGAACATTAGTTTAATTTTACATTATTATACTCTTTCTTCAGCAATATAGACTTTAATTTCCAATCAATGTAATATCTATAGTAAAGGATTTTAATCAATGGTATTTAATATGTGGACTGGTGGTGTTGCAATGGTTAGTTGTAAGTCCTTGGAGGTTACAATTTGAAATTTATCTGAACTCCACTGGCAGCATATATTGAAATAGATGATTTTTTTTTCTTCTGTTGGCAAATTTTAAGCTCTGTTTCTAAGCAGAGATATGATAATACACCATCCACTCACCATCTATAAATCAACATTAGGCACCCGTGGCTACTGAAAAGTCCATTTGGACTTACATATCCAGGATTTATCTATTTTATTGTTAGACTTTATTAAAGGTATTCCAGCTTGTCTTTTGTGTTCAGTAGAACAGTCAGTTCCCCATTTCTCTGCCCCAGAACCAACACCAGGAAGCAGTGAAGCTTTGTATCATTTGGCAAGAAACTCTAGCATGCAGGACACTAGCCGAGCATAGTCAACCTGTACTGCAGCTAGAGCCATGAAGAAATAAAGCCTGTTTAGAGGCTGGCTATGTCAGATCTATGCCTACTGGAGGATATGAACTCATAGCAATCTAAATGGAGATTTATAGGTAATAACTGCTGCCTTGACACAGTTCAGGAAGTGCAAACAGACAAGGCCAGATAATGGGCCTCTCGGTCAATGAAATGAGGTTCTGTGTTCACTGCTTCTTGATGGCTCCCAGTCAACCTCGCTCAGATTACAAGTTAGAGGATAGGATGAGTGCTTTTATGGTTTTTACTTTACTGTCAGCTCTACCAGCATGATCTGGGATGTAAAAGTCAACCCGTGGTCTCTCTGATTCTCACATAAGCCGGAGCTGAAACTTAGCTGTTCAAGGTATGTGCACCAGAAAACAAATCTGGCTGGTACATTCCTTTTAGGGTATCTCTGAAAAGTTTAAATTCTAGGGGGCTTCTAAACAATTGAAAATGGTGAAATATCTTCTCTTTTGAACACTCTAACTCTCAATTAACCTAAATTGTGAGGTTCCTTACAGGCATCTTGCAGGGATCATGAGTACAGTATACACTGTCAGAAATCTGATTCCCAAGTCATTTGGTCTGCAAAGTAATTCACACAGAAACTTAGTGAATTATGGTAAATGTGTTTCTAAGCTCTTCTACTCATGAAAAACATTCTTGCTAAAGCAAATATTTATTGACAGCATAAATTTTTGTGTACAACATACAAAAATCACAGATTTCAATACCAGAGGAAAATAGTGCCTTCGTATATAAAATTAAATGAAAGATGTATATATGAAAGATGTATATATGAAAGATGTATATAAGGCCATGCCTATTAATTTTCTCAAGGGTACCTTTTAGCATGGCTTTTCAGTAGTTGCATTTAAAGCAAATAAATCACTTGAAAAACTTTGTAAGATGGGACAGTTATTCCACTCTTTCCTCTATGTATGTCTAGTTTGCATCAATGGTGACTCATGCTTCAGTGGACTTCTCAGACATTGAACTCCTCTGTTGGTAGCTGCCATGATTTAGAAAGCCATCCTTTTATTTGGCAAAGAACATTTCAAACACTCTGTGGTCTTCAAGATAATTATTGAAGATGTTGACATCCTGCTTTTCTTTCTCAGCATATTGCTGACCTCTTAATGCCTAAAAATCTCTTTTGCTTTCACAGATATGAGCATCCTGTTTTAGACCATAAAGTGTAAAATATTCTAAACAGGTGGACATAGCAGTACAATAGTCTACTGAAGTTTAAAATTACTTTAGATTCCTTGAGATTTAGTATTACTCATGTGCATTGGAAAATATTTCCCATTTTAATTTGAATTTCTGTTTATTCACCACACAGCAAAAAGAAAGAGAATCTGGCTGTCATTATTCTAGATAATTTATAATTTAACTCCCTTATTTATAGCAACTTATGAAAGAGAGGGAAATAATAAATTTGTAGACAAATTAACAGTCCGTATTGAAGAAAATTAGTTAGAAAAAAAAGACATGTACTGGAACTTAATTTTAGGGCAAAGCATTCACAGAAATGTTTTTTTGATTGATAATAACTTTAAGGATTTAGAGATAAGTGGTTAATAAAAATATACATATTGCTGAGCTATTGTAGAGAGTCCATTTAATTTGTAAGAAAAAAATTCACTGTATCTCTCTCAAAATAAATTGTTCATATAAAAATAGAACAGAGATTATGGTGTATATATGGAAAATATAACATCGTTGCCAATTCAGAGTGGAAATTCAGTCTCAATACATCATATTCCTGCTTAGTGCTTTGACCAAGAGGTCAAAGAAGTCCACTAAGTATTGTAGACTCAGGATCTCATGCTGCTTGTCCTTGTAAGTGCAAGTCAGAGCAACACAGAGAAACAAACAAATATTTAAAAAAAAAAAAAGAGAAAGAACAGCTTCGAAGCATTTTCTTTCATCCCTGTGTGGATCAGGACCACTGTCAGAAATTTTTTTCAGGCTGCACTCTTACTGAAAGCAGCTGTCTGTAAAATGTGGTAATAAATGGTGCTAATTGCTATTAGAAGTACTCCTGGCCTGGTTAGGTGTAGTAGACTGGCTCTTTAGTTGCAGTCTTTTGAGCTCAGATAGGTTTAAAAATGTTCAAAGATCTGCTTAAAGAATTCAGATTCCAAAATGTGTTATTTTATTACAACAGATTTTATATATTGACTCAAGGATAACAATTTATTGGTAATCAGGTTAAGAAAAAGCTTCACTTTCTATCTTGATTAAACAAATTTTTAAGTCATAGAAATAGGTAAGTAGAAGCTGTATCAGGGAACTTCTTTAATCATCATTCCTGAAATTAGCTCCTCATATTAACAATACAAGAAAAAATTATATTCTCTCTTTATTTCTTGTTAAAATATTGGTAGGCATGTCAGTGTTTCTGAATATCCACAACTGAATCTGAGGCTTGGTATTACAAAATCAGTGAAACTTTGGAAAGATGTATTGAGGTTCTTTCATAATTCAGCGGAAATGAACATGGGGGTTAAAGTTTAGATTCTCGTAAATCCTAACAACAATTTTTATATTTGTTTTATATTAAACAAATAATTTCTAAGTTCTTAGTGCCATTGCAAAGAAAGAAAATAAATATTCATTGCTAGCCTCAAGAAAAATTATTTTGGGACTGTTGAAATAAACCTGCTTCTTTAAAGATTATGCTGGCCCAGCCCTCAGCTGATTCACAGCATTTTATAGCTGCCATAAATATGGTGGTGGAAAACACACAGAAGTTCAAAGAAGAGCTGCATATTTGTGATCTGATCCAGCAATGTGTTAAAAGCAGTCAACAATCAAAGCAAATGAAGGATGGTTAGTGTATTGTGCAGGACTTGCTCACATTCTTGAAGCATCAGTCTCCAAATAAGTTACTGTGCTAAACCTTCTATAACAGGGAACCTCCGTAACAGCTACATCTCTGTAAACAGCTGAGTGAATGGCAGACCATAAAACTAACAAATGTTCTACATTAAAGCTTCAGGATCAATAACATTTTTAAGATGTTATCGAACAAAGCATTCAGCATTGAAAATAACAGCCTCAGCTTAAAATAGAAAAAAGAAACCTGACAGCTTCAGTGTTTATGTAGAAATGCAGTTGTAAAGCTAAAGTTCCCATTGTTCCTTAATGTTTATATTGCATGATATGAGAATATGCTCAACAGAAGCTGAAATTAATTGCAGATTAATTTAGAAAGTATAAAAGATATACATGGGTCAAATAATTACCCTTTTCTGCTTTGTGATGTGAACCAGTATTCTCAGTGTGGAATACTGTTTTCCTACTTAGTGCTCTTAAAGGAAGAGGGAGATACTTCCAAATGATGTTGCATGGCTCATTGGAAAGCTGAGGTATAGGTGACACGGGCCCTCATTGTCTACCAGCTGCAAAGATCTGATGCTGTCAGAGTAGTGAAGCATTTCTGCTTCAGTCCTCTGAAGGAAAACCCTTTCCAGCTGTTGAAATGAGCTGATGGGATAAGATTAATTAGAAGCAGAGAACAGTGCCAGCTTCCTGAGACAAAGACAGCTGAGCTGTTCTTCTCAAGATGAGATTATTTCCTTGTCTATATGAATTAGAACTCTATGTGGAAACGCATAAAAGATTAACTTTGTATATGGTACAAAGGCAAAACTATAAGCTGTGCATGTAATCAGTTGGGGTAGAATTTGGTTCTGGATTTAGACGCTTAACTGCAGACATCTCATGTTTCTCATTAATGTCTCCATATATGGTCAAGATGTCTAAGCTCCCTTTGTAGTCAGTGCAGTCAGATCGATATACTTAGAATCTAAAGAACAATAAGGCTGTGCAAATCCAAGGTCTCTACTCTTACATTCAACTTTTCTCCCTTTCTTAGCATTGAAAATTTATCTTGTTCATTACAAAGATAAAAGCCACTATAGCATGAGAAAGTATTATTCTGTTGGATTAAATCTACCTTGATAATCATAATCTCTCTGTGTTCTTTTGTTTTAACAGGATGGTGATGAAAATTTTAAAGTTTTTTTTTTCAGTTTAGCTGTGATCAGGTAAATCATAACATCTGGAAAAATCCGTGCAATGATTTACTAATTTATGATTTAAAAAACAAAAAAAATCTATCTCCTTTAATTTCTTTCCTTCCCTTCCATATTCCTTCTTTCCTGTCTTCCTTTCTTCTTTTCATCCATAATGTATTCTTTTATTTCTTTTTTTTGCAAAAAATAAAAACATATTTATCCAGATCTCAGTTTTTAGTAGTCTGGCAATCTTTCTGTAAAAATCTAACATCTGAATCTATACTGAAAAGGTATTAATCTGGCTAAAACACCAGGATATAACTATTTAAAAAATAGTCCAATTAACTAATTTGCTCACTAACTGGTAAAAGATATTATTTTTCTTGTCCAGGAGTTATTACATGGGAAACAGGGGAAAATGCAGCAACAGAGAAAGAAACATGTTCTGAGAAATAGAATGTTTAGTTTTAGTACTAAAATTTAAAAACTACATAAATTCACATTTGATTTTCTAAGCTACAAGGTCAGAAACTAATACATTTTAGCGTTTAAAGTTAGAAGTCAGTCTGATCCTCGGGTATACCACTAGAAATAAATGTGAAAACTAAATTCTGGATTTCATCCTGGCCAGGCCATTAATTCACTCTTGACTATGCTTCATTTTCCTCATCTATGAAATGGAGATAGTGAAACTGTCTCTCCACATAGAATGCAATTTAAATTGGAATAAGAAACCATTTTATGTGCTTAATATTGATACTTCTAAGATTCAAAAAATATTGTAACAATTTATTTTTTTCTCACATTTCTCAACTCTGAAACTGATAATGTAAAAACTGAAAATGGGTAAATAGAAAAAGGCAAATTCGTGAATTTCATTCCTCACTTTTTATCTAGATGATATCACTATCTTTTGATCGGGAAGTAGGCGCTTACTGTTTCTTGTTATAAGGGAATATAACTTTCTCTTGATGGAGAAGAATGAGATTCAGAAAACTGCAGTCTTTCAAAAGCCTGTGTTAATTTTCTTAATTAAATTCTGTCTAACTTTAAAAGGTTACAATGTCTCTTTATTTACAGAGCAGCTTATTCATTCAGCTCTTTTTTTTTCCCCCTTGAGCTTGTCAGAAGCTGTTAATGTTGATACAGTTTGACATTTTGCCCAGACTTCATCAAACCAAAAACCTGAGAATAGAATGCGGCCATTAACAATTTCATAACCTGTTGCAGTACTTATTTTTTTTTCCACATCAGCAGTGTCACACTTGATAATGGTGTGCTTTTTACCTTTACTGAATGAGACGAAACTATTTACTTTACATGCCATGGTTTCTAAAGTGCCTCAGAACCGTAACTACTCAGAGGTTTCATTTTTAAGTGCTGGTTAGTTGAAAATGTCAGAATCCATAAGTATACTTGAACTGAGATTTGACTAAAAGGCAAAAGTTTTGTCTGAGAAGTAGACATGAAAGTCTTGATTCAGTATAGTAGATAAACACGTGCTTAATCCAAAGAATATGAAAGCCGTTGACAATGGTGGAAACACTTTCACACATAAGCTAGGCACGATAAAATACTTTCATGGCTAAATCTTAAGTTTCTATTCATGTTGTAGTCATGATAAAGTCAATAGGGCCTATAAAACCATTTCATTGATTTCAGTAAGTTTTGACTCTTCCACTGTAATGGGTAATATGAAAACTTTATATAGAACATGGTTTTTAGAACAGTTTCCATAATCAGTGTGCAGGAATATATTTTGGCTAAAATGAGAAATATCTCAGGCAAACCATGGCTAATATAAAGTACATATATAAGATAAAGTTCATGTATCTAATGGTAGATTTGCCAAAAAGATAGAAGATGACATTATTTAAAAAAAAAAAAATTAGCACTGCAATAGTGTGGAGCAGAAATATCTGAATTACGCTGTCCAATATTTTGTTAGTGTTTAATGACGCCATGTTGCAGCAGGCAATTGTGTAGTTTTCTCCTGGATAAGAGTGTGGTTTTTTTCCTGATGATACTTATTGGAAAGTTTTATAGACCATTGCTAACCACCACAGTCTATTATACCCAAACGTAATCCAATGCTCACAACTCATTTTATGAAAACTGAATCTGTTATAGTATGAAGAAGCTCTTATCTCTGTGTGGTTTCAAATAAATTTCCATAGACCAACATCTGCTATTGGTTATACCTCTATAAATTTACAATAACTTAATCGATTTTCATAGAATTCTTGCCAGTTTATATTGGTTCCAATGCACACTTTGGCCACACTAGAAATAAGTCTAAAAATAGGTAACTCTTCTTCTCTCGTAGTATGGGAGAAGCTTTAAATACAGGCTTACATTTAAAAAAATCTGATCCTTGCTGACCGCTGGCTCTGAATGTGATGCTGGCCGCTTCACAAAGGTTCCGTCATTAAATCCTTAGCTTCTGTAACTACATTTTTGTTAATTTACAGCCATAGTGTTATTATTTATGTTGCCTGATAATCTACTTTCTTGTGTCTTTTTTCCATCAGTATAGCCTTTAACTTTTCTAGAACAAAATTTGAAACATACCTAAATCTTCCTGAGAGATAATATTATAATAAAGTGTGTATTAGAATATTTGTTTTATTTTTCAAAGTGGAATAATTTGTGGGTTTGTTTTTCTCATTATACTATTTAGATTGAATCTGTATATTCTTTATCATATTTCTGAGCTATCCCCGTATGACTAAAAGTAAGTAGCAGATTAAATAGTAGCATATTATAATTAGATTAGAATTAATTCTTTCATTCACTTCTTCAAACACCATTTTCTCATCTTGTGAAAAACGTATCAAACTTTCCCCAAAAATGCCTTCCTTTGTATAGGATAGCTCAAATCAGCTGAGAAATCTATGAAGAATCTATTTAACGATCTTTCTTTTGTTTGTTTGTTTTCTTTTTCTCCTGTTGTTTGGTTGGTTTGCTGCATTTTGCTTTTAGATCAAATGCGATTTGTCTTTAATTCCTGTTGAAAAAACTCAAATTCAGCATGCAGGTGCTTTAAAAGTTTGGATGTTACTTCTGGAAAAGCATTCAGGAATACGCAGTGCAGTTCTGGTTTTCCAGTACCAATTACATTTGTTGTTCAATATGAACCCCTTCAATAACTCTTAACAAATTTGAACCTTAATTTACAACTCTATTATATCTAAGAAACAATAGAACAAATTCAAGGGTATAGCACAGCTGGTGGCTTCTGCAGCACCAATAAAATATGATGCATGCTTTAGTTATATTTCTCTGACATTACATTCCATCAAGACTTATTAAATTTGTCCCTCATCTTACAACTCAGTTTTGTGTAACAGCCAGGAGACTTACCCTGAAATGAGATGAACACTCTTAGACAGTTTTTTGGATCTGTACAACTCTGCCTTTGTAGCACCTTGATAAGATTACAGGGATGCTGTATTCTAATGTTGAGGGGAATTTCTGTGTTGGCTGAGTAAAAACATCTCAAGAGCATTAGGAGAAATAGACAATATGATGTATCTCCTCTTGTATAAACAGTGACATCTAGAGCTGTCATTAGTATTCCCTAATATGCAACTAAGTTAAAGGTTATCATCTGCTGCAGATTTAATGGATTACATTAGAATTGCAGCAAATGACCCTTGCAGCTCCTTTAAACTTGATCGATCACAATGTAATTGTCAAGGCAGACTAGCAATTAATTTTCATTAGTCAGGGAAGTCATTAATGCTCACTGTTAGGGAAAATGACTATTAGATTGAAATGGAAGGGATTCAATCATTTTTTACAATTAAAAAAGTTGTCCTGATTTGCTGGTTCCATATGTGCAGAAGAGTATCATTGTGGCTCCATTACCACGCACTGTTCCTGCTGTGATGCACTGGTGCCAACAAAGAGTTGAATATGTACCTTTCCATACTGAAAGGGAAAACATTTATCACAAAACTTCTGTTTGGGACATTATTTTTAAGGAACACTCCATCATTTTTTTTTTTCTATTGCTTTTAAAGATAGGCTGGAATTTAATGCTACGGTGAAAAGCATGCTTCCTCAAGTCAAAGGGCTATTTGTTTTTCCTCTAACATGTAGGGATTTTTACTGAATAAAACAGAGGGTTTGACAGGTTCCAGGATCATTCAGCTGCCTTGGTAAATTCTAAATTGTCTAGCAATGACAGCTAGCTGTGATATAACTGCTTGACACCATGGGCGATACAACAACGCTCTTGATTCATACGGCACATTTCATCTGGGAACTTCAGAATATTTTTTCAAATTCTATCTTCAAAAGATCCTTTTCAAATATAGAAGTAAATTTGAAACAGAAAATCGAACACCTTAAACTCCAAGATGGAATTTTTGTAAATACTCAGTCTTCTTCAATTTCTCCTCCTATTTAATTTGTTGGTATTGTTTTCCCTCATCCTGTGTTATGTTGCACTTTGCTGAGACACCTTTTGTTATCCTAAAAGCATATTCTGTTTCAACGCATCATGTTTAATATCTCTGTAAATGTGCTTTTAATGAGTTTGACTAGAAGAAAAACAAAACTATCTAGGCTTGATGTAGTCCCTCTGAGACTAAATTTCAACCGCATTTTAGGTATCTAATAAATAGCTTTTTTTTTAAGTATGCACTACCATTCTTTCTAAAGTAAATGCTAGAAAGCAGTGGTATTTGAACATTTTAATAAAATTGTGTATCTCAGTTTAGGTTAATATATTAGATGAATGTGAAGTAGCTCTAAAGGTTTTAAAAAACATTTATCCTTTTCCTTGACTGAAGGAATTTAGGCATTTCAGTGAGTAACTCAAAATTTATGTGCTTAAAACATGCAAAATTTCAGTAAATTGGCTCATATCATGATGACTGAAACATATTGAAGAAGATATATTAATATTACTTATTATACTAAGAAGGGTTTAGAAAATTTAAAGCCAAGCATGAAAGTGTAATATTCTCAAATGTACCTAAGGGAATATACATAGGAGTAAGGCTAAGTTTTTAGACTTCAAAAGTTCAGTAAGCTTTTGGAAAGCTACTGAATAACTAAAATTCCATTGATTTCAGACCTGCACAAGTTGACTTGGATAGTCTTTTCTAGTATTTTATTTTCTTTTTGTAAGGGTTGTTAACAGGAATTAGATACTTTGCTTCTTTTGTAAATGCCTCTAAGAAGTTTATTTTCATGTTTAGCAATTTATAACAAGTTTAATATCTTTTAGTTTGACATAAACATTGGCTTTGAGTCAATGAAGTCAAAGAGATACCCAGGAGGTGGAATTAATCTGATATATTTTGATGTCAATACCATGAGGAGGTAAGAGGAATCCTAACATTATCTCTTCATTTCTCCACGAATTTTAAGGGAAACTAGGATTGCTAGCTCAAACCTAGATGTCTGTATTGTGAGTGTTTAAACACATATGAACAGCCCCTCTACTGGTGTTTATAAATCTGGCCTTTCCTGACTCAGGAGCCTGAAACAAAATTTCAAAAGCTACCAAACACTTAGATGCCTAGAAGTCCTTGTAGTGATCTATTTGATTCAAGCTTCGAAGTCACATTTAAAAATATTACTCTTTTTTATAAAATATTTACTTTCTCACTGGAAGATTTCCAATAGCACTTTCATCACATAGGATGTATTATTCTACAGTTTGATGGATTGCCTCTTTTATAAAACAAAAATATGTTCAAGATGTCTGTGTGATAGGCTAATCCTACTTCAAGGTATGTGGCAATCTAGATGCTCCACATTTAGAATATTTTCAAAGTTGGGATCTAAATCAAAATCTTTTCTAATATTAAATGATGCTCAACATTCAGCACTTCCTTTACACAATAAAGCTCAGCAGTTTTGAAATTTGAATATTTAGGAAGCTGAAGCTTCTTAAGTCATTAAATACTCAATTCATACATTATGTAACTACACATTTAACTTATTTGAAAGAATTACACTTTCACTCATAGTTTAGGTTTTACTGGCTGTTGCCAAGTAGCAATTTGCGATCGCTAATGGTTAAGAAATAGAAAATTATTAAGATTCATAGAACTGTGTACTTTGGAATTGATGGGTTCTTCAGATGGACTCGTTTCCCACCTTGTTATATCCTTCAGTTTGAATAAGTTTCCATTAAAAGATTGACCAGTGTAAGTCAGACTCCCTCTGGACTTTTATCTGTCACTCAGAACTGAATCCTCAAATCATTAAGCACATTTTGAGTCTCAACTTTTGTGTTTTTTTTAAACGAATGTCAGAGGATAAAACCTGGCATTTTCATGCAATGTATTATATGGTATGCATTAATGGTAAAGCAGCACATTGCAATCAAATGTTTCTGTGGGAGCTGGTGTAGGCAGACTTTTTGGCCGGATAAATCCTTTTGTATTAAAATATTTTTTTTTCTTGAGCTGAAACACATTTGCAAAATATAAATAAATCATATTTCATAGTATCCAAAAAATGGAATAAGAACAAAATCTTTGCCTTCTCACCTCACTTTTTCTACTTTTACAGCTCTCGCTTAATTTCTACTTAAAAACTGCATTCTTGCACAATTGAACTTCTTTACAGAACTACCTTCCAAACAACAGGCCTTTGCTACTGTTGTTAGTCTGATTAAAGAACTATTTTTATTTGTTAATTCTCTTTAGACAGTGATGATATTTAAAAAGAAAAGCCACAAGCTATAGGTGCCTGCAAACTTGTTACAGAAAAACTGGAAGAGAGAGACTGCTAGTAAAAAAACCTAGGGATAGAATTAAGACTAGGACTTTGGTGCTTTTCAGAAGCAGTTTTCTACACAGTTGTCTTGGGTTAGACAGAAAGACAGAGGACACAAGCTGGGGATCACCCATAAGATACTGTACAGTCTTTTGAGCTTGATGGCTAACTTTGCTAAAGATCATGTTATACGAGCAGAAAAACAACATCAATGAACTCTGTATTACTCTTGTGTTAGATGAGTGTGTAGAGGTATAGAACTGGCTGTTAAAAAAGCNATCATGTTATACGAGCAGAAAAACAACATCAATGAACTCCTGAAATCTGTATTACTCTTATGTTAGATGAGTGTGTAGAGGTACAGAACTGGCTGTTAAAAAAGCCTGTTTTTTCAGGAATTGATGAAGTCTTCTAATCACAAACCCTGCATCTGGAGAACTATGAATTCTTTTCCTTATTAATCTTAAAAAATCTTAAGTTTCATAGTTACTCTCAGACTATTCTACATCACCAAAAGAAGCTAAAAAAAAAAAAGTGCAATAAATCTACATTGTCATTGCTAGTGAGTGGTCTAACTTATTTTTTATGTTGTGTTGCTTACTATTTTACATTATATAATCTGTTTTAAATACGCCAACTTCATAGAATTAGACTCATAGAATCACAGAATCTTAGAGTGTTTTGGGTGGGAAGGGACCATCAAAGATCATCTAGTCCAGCTTCTCTGCCATGGGCAAGGACATCTTTCACCATATCAGGTTGTTCGATGCCCTGTCCAACCTGATCTTGAACATTTCCAATGATGGCCATCCACAGCTTCTTTAGGAAAACTATTGCCGTGTCTCACTACTGTCACTGTATAAAAATATCTTCCTTATATCCAATCTAAATATATCCTCTTTCAGTTTAAAACTGTTGTTCCTTGTCCTGTCACTATAGGACAGGTACAGGTTCACTGAATCTGTTTTTTCAAAGGATCATTTACACAATAGTGTGAAAAGTTAGAAAGTGATGTATTTCTCAGTGATTGATCCAGTAAATAAAAGACATAAAAAGAAAGTTCATTAAAAGAATTAGCTTGTCTTTGTGTCACTGTTTGCCTTTATGTAATTTCCATCAATTATGTGTTGTATAAATATCAAACTGGTAAATCCTTTATTAGGATTTTGATGTCAGTGTACATCTCAAAATTGCCATCTGTCAAATACATTTAGGCCATTCTGAATTAATATTGGAGGAGAAGGAAATTATAAACCTTGAAACTGGATCAGAACAAGTTATTTTTGGACTGTTAACTCTTCTTCCTTTGCCACAAGAAACCACTCCTGTAATTTTTTCTCATTGAAATCCTATGAATAAGAATGAAGTATCAGTATTTTAATTAATCCAGTTTATTTTGAAAACATTTGATTATGTCTCTCATTAGTGTATAACATGGATATTTAGTTGTCATTGATATTCAAAGAAAGATAAGTTACTATTCAAAATAGAGTATTGAGATTATATTTTGAGTCATTTCATAAACTTTTAATTCAGCAATAATTTCTTTTGCTGTTCAGACCTTATAAAGAAGGCATATTGAGAGAATAGTTTTTAACTTATTGCAGAAGTCTGTATTTTCACAAATCTGCTCTTCTGATGTGATCTTTAGATGAGCTATGTTCCTAGTGTGCTATAACACTTTTGAATCTTGGGATGTCGGTATTTTCTCTTCTGACCGTGTACACTGAAAATTTATTAAAAGAATACTATGTAAAATCAAACAGTTGGAAAGCATAATAGGATGCCTGCACAACTTTGATTTTGTTCCCTTTTTACATATGCATTGTTCCAGTTTTTAATTGCATGAATGCATACTATTTTTCCATATAACTGTGACCAAAGTTCTTTGATTAAAAGCTATAGTATAACTCTTTCTTCATTATCTTAACTTCTCACTACAACAACAGCTTTTTCCAGGGATTCATGTATGATAGTTATTTCTGACTTTTTTGAATGCTTCACAAGTATTAATTTTCTTTGAGAATATTTGCACTACAAGAATGATATTTTCCATATGTTTTAGATCAGAAGGGTAAGGATAGAGAGATTAAAGGTCAAAAGAATTTGCTAACATAAAATGAACAATTTGAAACACACATGGCCTCATTTTTCCAAATATATGACAGTAAGGAATTAAAAAAATAAATCTCCTCAATTTACATTACAATTTTGAAGCTTAACACTTCTCCAAATCCTACTCCCCAGTTTTAAAAGGGTCTTTCAGCAAATGGAGAATACAATGCGAGTAAGTAGCAGCTGTAAGTTTGAGGTGAAGTGTTTACTCACACACATCTCTGTGGCACAAGGAAAGACACAATTGTAGAAGGTGGCATCCAGCTCTCTTACCTCTCTGATTGCTCTTCTCTTTGCATATGTGAATGCATTCTTAAATCACCATAGCTAAACAAATTTCTTTCAAGAATAAACGCATGAAAAGCAATCTACATGATGGGATGTGTTTTCAGACTTTTCCTGGAGAAGCTTCAGTAGATTCAGTAGATTGTTTTGTTTATCTATGTGTTGTGTAATGTATTTTTATTATTGAAAGCAGATTTGGGAAATTATTTCACCCACCAGAATGAAAGGTGTGTATATGCAGACAGGAGAGAGAAGACAGGGAGGAGTCCAAACTGATAAACTCCTCACCTATTGTATGAGTTTATACTACAGTTTGAAACAACTCCTAAACACACGGTCCCTTCTGCATGATGACATTAACAGGGAGCCCAGTTTTGCATGTAGTGTTATTCCAATTTACGTCACAAAGTTCTGTAGATATATATATCTCATTAGCATACCAAATTCATGCAGTAAAAGGTATATGCGGATAGATCACATGAGTTTTTGCAAATTCAAGATGAAGGTGCTCTTTTATTTAGATCGAGAGACACAGTTTTTTCCTTGCCAAATTCTGTTCCTTCTTGTAGCAGAAAGGATGGTTATACAACAACACGTTAAGTTAGGCTGAAGGTTATCTAGTCCAAGCCCATACTCAAACCAGGGCTAACATCCCAGTTAATTAGGTCACTCTGGACATCATCTAGCTGAGTTTTGTGTATCCCCAAAAGTGGAGATTCCACAGACATTCTGGGCAACCTGTCCTATTTACAGTCTTCATAGTTGAATTGCAAGAGCAGATTTTTTTTTTTAGTATAAAATGCTTTGGTTTTTACACAAAATGGTTTGGATTCCAGAGGAAATGTATTAAATTGTTTACAGTAATGAAAAAGAAGTAAATAATAGCTTATTTCCTCTTTCTAATTTTTTTGAAGGGAAAAAAATCCCAGCTCTGTTTTAAGGCTCCAGCACAGCCTTGAATAAAAGTGTAGTGAATGTTTTTAAACCCCAAGACAGTCAGCTAAAGTTTTTAAAGGATGAAGTCTGAGCAGGGACTAGTGTTATGAAGGAATGTTACCCAGATGCTTTACTTAATGTTCACTCTGCAGGCAGACCTGTTCTTTGGTGTATCAGATTTGAAAGACTAACCAAATAGGTCTTAAAAAAATCATTTTTCTTTTCTAAGTATTGATGGTTGTAATTTATAACTGAAAATCTATATACTTTCCTGATTGGTGGAAACATTTGTGAAAGACAACTCATTTAGAAACAGAATTTTTATTTCAACATGTGCTTTTATAAAGCATTCATGCATCATATTTCCTAAGTAGATATGCCCAAAGTGTTGTGAAAACACTATGTTTTGCGGCTTGTTTACCATAGTTGTTCATCTTCCATGGTTCCACTTATTTCTTACACTGTGAAGTGATTTGTCCTCAACTTTGTCCAGTTTGTCCTCATACCTGATAAGAGATAATTGTGCATTAATAACTTCTATTTGCCATTTATACCTGGAGACCTTTTCTACACACTCTTTCCTTCTCAATAAGTCATTAGAAAATTATTATTACTACTTGCTGCGTACTTAGTGCTTTAAAAGTTAAAAGAGCTGTGCAAAAGAACTTTGCTTAAGGATTAATCACATCTGTGACCCAGAGGATAAGGAATCCTCACCTGTCAATAAGACTTATAACTACTTAGATCGGCTGAGCCAGAGTGTTTAAGTAACTTGCCGTGAAATGACTTTTACTTGGTTGGGAGTTGAAATGAGGATTTCTCTGACCATCAAAGTTATATTTCACAATGAAGATTGCATAGAGAACAGTAATTTTCTTACTCTTCCCACTTGTTAAACCACACTTTATGTAAAAATAAAGGAGAAGTTCCTGTAATACTATTTTTCGATGTGAACTGCTGCTGTCATTACCACGGTAATACTGCAGGATGATGAATGGACAGGGAATTGATTCATGTAGCTATGACTGGGGGGGAACACAACATCATAGTCCACAACCCAATTTTTCTGTTAAGGTGTCATCTAGTCTAGAACTGTAACTTCGGTTCAGTGCATAAATCAGAGACTCATTGTGTCATTTCCCCTCAACTCCCTTTCCATTTTGAGCTATATGACACACTCAAATCCCTTCTGCTTTCAAGGATACTTTATTTCCTCCCCATTTCCATCCATTTTTCTCCTTTAATAAGTCAGAGTGCATTTTTACCCTCTCATAGGGGCATGACTTAATTTCCATCTACAAGAGAGGCTCTGGGAGCAATTCTGAGCTCCTCAAATCCAAGACTTCACACTATTCACGTGCACCCCTGCCTCTCCTGCTTTCTTCCCTTCAAAGACATGCAGGAACTGCTGCTAGGATACCCCTTGGCCTGGGTGCAGCTGGGGTTATAGAGGCAAAGAGGTGATTGCAGTGTGCACCCACTCTCACAGACTGGGGAAA
The DNA here is from genome assembly GCA_013398225.1 of Steatornis caripensis. Taxonomy (NCBI): domain Eukaryota; kingdom Metazoa; phylum Chordata; class Aves; order Caprimulgiformes; family Steatornithidae; genus Steatornis; species Steatornis caripensis. Next base: position 74,995 of record VZSC01019818.1, on the reverse strand, counting down.
GAAAAGATCCTCACATGTGCTCTGCAGCCCATAGCTCTGACCTGTCTCCTTGACAGATAAGGTTTTGAGGTTGTCATCATTTGCAGACTGTTTAGGGAGGAGTGAGGATGTGCATTAAGGGTCTTCATCAAGGTGTTAGGGAGCAAGATCATAGGGACAGATGAAGCTGCTGGTACTGCTAATCTGTCTAAATTGCTTTGTATCTTCATCTCTTTTTTTTTGTCTGATTTTCTTCAAAATTGAAAGATAGCATTAAACAAATGCTAAATTTAATGTGAATCATTATTTCTCTTAGTGTCAGCTCAATACACATTTTTTTATTCTTTTTGTTAAAACCACTGGACATTCTGCCCTGACAGCTTAGCAGAGCAGTAACATTTGAAGACTTTTTACACTGCTGCTCTTCTTTCTCCTCAATCAAATAAAAAGCACACATTAATGCTCTCAAATGAGATTATTTATTATTGTAGTGGTGTAAATGAGGGCAGGATTTGTCCCATAAGCAATAAAAGAGGAGTAGAGCATGTAATTCTTAACGCCATTGTGAGGAAAACTCTGTCCAGCAACAGTAAATTACCTGAAAATCTTTCAGGATATATGAATGACTCTATAGTCAGAGAAAGCTTGTGAGGGTTAAAGCATAAAAACGATGACCATAAATAAAGGTAGAAACCCCTGATCCCCACTGACATGAAATAACATAACATTCCTGAGGCAGTGGCGTCTTTGGAAAATACATTGCCTAACTGACCAGGGGAAAGGGAGAGAGGAAAGTAAACCCATCATCCTACTCAGGGCTTTGTCCTCCAAAAGCAAAGTTTAATGTTTCTGCTTAAAAGGACAGTTTTCTCTAGGAAGAGTCATTCTGTAAGGATGTGAGTTTATTGAGTTTGTAAGACTTTCAAACATATGATAATCAACAAATATTTGCCTATGTATTTTAGTTTTAATAACTAGGTTTAAAAAATGTTTAACATTATGAGTAAAATACAGAAAATATCTATATCCTTTAATCTGTAAGGTGCAAAGTACAATAAGCATTTTCATAGCAAGGTGGAGGGGTGCACACAGCTTATCTTGGGAGAGTTAATCTTTCTAGAAAAATACCTGCTGTACTCTGGACATTTTCAATATCTTAACACTTTTAGCCTAGTCACATTTGTGTTAACATTACAGAATCACAGAATTACAGAATGGTAGGGGTTGGAAGGGACCTCTGAAGATCATCTAGTCCAACTCCCCTGCTAAAGCAGGTTAGCCTAGAGCAGGGTGCACAGGAATGCGTCTAGGCAGATTTTGAATATCTCCAGAGAAGGAGACTCCACAACCTCCCTGGGCAGCCTGTGCCAGTGCTCTGTTACTCTCATGGTAAACAAGTTCCTCCTCATGTTCAGGTGGAACTTCCTGTGTTCCAGTTTGTGCCCATTGCCCCTTGTCCTGTTGCTGGGCACCACTGAGAAGAGTCTGACCCCGTCTTCTTGACATCCACCCTTCAGATATTTGTGAGCATTGATCAGATCTCCTCTCAGCCTTCTCTTTTCCAGGCTAAACAGACCCAGCTCTCTCAGCCTTTCCTCATAAGACAGATGCTCCACTCCCCTAATCAACTTTGTGGCCCTCCACTGGACTCGCTCCAGTAGTTCCCTGTCTCTCTTAAACTGGGGAGCCCAGATTACTCCATTTCATTGGCATAGTAAAGCCCACTGCAGATAACCTGATGAAATAACTTCTCAAAATATGTGCCTTGGAAAGGACAAATCTGCAATCCCTGTTTTGATTTGGCATATTCCAAAAGTTTCAGCGGCATTGCAGCAACAATTTAGAGGATAGAATCAAAATCCATAAACACTGGGTTAATAGTTCCGTGATCTCGATGTGCATGAATTTACTAATGCTGCATTGAGTTTAAATACATTGTGATGCTATAGATATGACACTTCTTGCCATTATGTCAGAATGAAATTTTAACTTAGCAATGAATTATATTTAAGTTCAAATTAACAGCATTGAAGGTATTTGTCAGCAATTTCTCACTGTTACAGTAACAGAAGTGACACATAGGTTTTAAAATCAAGTCAAAGTCGCTGAAAAAGTTAAAAGCACAAAAGAGGGACATTTTGTAGACAGACAACATTCACAGATAGTTTCCCAGTGAAACCTAGTCTACCTCATTTGGTTGTAGATGGTCTAAGCTAAGACTCTGTAGCAAAATGTTCTCTGCAATCAACAGGAGGAATTTGTGTTCAGCACCTCATGAAAATGGGCAATTTGCTTGTTTTAAGACTTTGAACCATAGATGTTCCTCTGCAATGTCAGCATAACTTTTGACTCCTTACATAACCACTGAATATGGTCCACTGAGTCTATGATAGCCTATGATGATAGCTTCTTTGATGAAGGTCAGATGTTAAGGAACTAATAAAATGACACAGCAGGTTCATATTAGTCTAGTTCCTATTTCAGCATAAATCTTATTTTTCAACTGTTGGGCATGTACTTTGTCTCAATATAGAAATTATATAAAATTATGTTCCTTCCTGTATAAGATATCCTGGCCTTGTCTTTTTATATAGACTACTCTTATGATAAAATATGCATACACATATATAC
>VZSC01019818.1:26928-69904 GCA_013398225.1 Steatornis caripensis | reverse complement strand
ATCATGCCCACAATCATTTTGCCAACTAGTTGCTAGTACAAAAAGGAAAGCCATTGCAAAAGTAGTATTTGAAGAAAAAGATAAAAATTTGAAGGATAATTTTAAATGATGTTCCAAAAAATAATTTTGTGTATAAAAGTTAATTTTGTAAAATTCCTTCTGACGGTGAAAAAAGGGTATTTTTAAAAATAACACAACTTTCTATTTTGCCTTAGCTGGAGACAATTTCTGTATTGAAAAATCTATAAACTAGGCAGGTAAGAGCCTGAAGAAAGAAAATATTGTCTTCAATTTCTAGACATAGCACAGGAAAGGATAAAAATTAAGTGCAAGACTTCCAAAAGAGTATGCAGAACACAAATAAGAAATCAGTAGAGAAGTGCATTTGTCAAGGTAGTTTGAAAATACCGCCTGATCCCACATTAATTTTTCAGTGACACAGCATATCTACAAATGAAAGTGATTTGCTTAACTTCCTACAGAAACCGATGGCAGAGGTAAGGACTTTGCTTCAGCTATCAGAATACCATGCTTGTGCCTTAGTAGCACAAGTACACATTATATTCACATGAGTTTACCTAAAACTGATTTCTTTGTTATGAACATTCTGGTTTACACTGAAGGCTAAGTTTTGTTAGATGGATAAAAGTCAGAACAGTCCATAAGCCTATAAATCATGGAATTAGACCTGCAGATAGTGCTACTTGTGCACATACAGTGAATGAACCTGGCCCCATATGAATTTCTTGTGGTTATTGATTGGTAATATGATATATTTGGTCTCACAGGCTTTCCTCTTTAAACACTTTGACTTCAGAAGCTTTGTGCATTATCTGCAAAACCTATTTTAAAATAGACCTAATTTAAAAGGATAGGCTTTAAGAAGGAAATAGAAAGGAGGTGTCTTTGGGAGGAGGTCTGAATCCTTGACTTCAGAGCCAAGCATTAATTTATTTTTTTCAAATGCATCATCGTTTTTGAAGACCCTATATCAAACAAAGAGTCTTCCATACTCTGTTACCTAAGTTTATGACTCAAGAGAAACCATCTCCAGGCTGTAACACAGTCCATATGGCTGGCTGTTTGAAGTGCGCTTAGTACTCCATTAGGGATTCTCGATTTGTACTTCTCAATATGATTTCGATAAGACACAGGTTTCCTTTAGTGGCCTGACCTGGTGCAAACACATAATAGATTAATTCTATAATAAATTATGCTGGCAGTAAAGCTTTCTGGACCATTTTGCCTTTTAAGTAACAAATTTTTTTTATGTACCCTTATAAAGCTGAACCAATGTTTCATTTGTAAGTCACTTTATGTATATACAGAACTACTTGAAGCTGGGGAACATAATTTTGCACTGTGTGGATTACTTTTCAGTGTATTCCATTTTATTGTTTCTGGAGCTACTGACAGATTCTGAGGAATACTAAGAGATTTATGAAACAGCATTATGCCTAGAAATGTGCAGAGCTGCTGTTTAGGAAGATCCAGCTGGTTTCTGTCTTAATGGTGGCATAACTACATTATTTCTACATGCAAAACTGCATTTCCCTGAAGATTACCTTCTACATTGTATTGTTTTTGCATGATACTGTTATTTTCAAACACTAAGTTGTTTTAGATTTATTATCTGCTTAGCACTTTACATAGTACTGTTGCTATTTCTAAATACTGTTGGTACAGAAGTAGTAAACTATGCTATTTTAGGTATTGCTGTTAGTTATAGTTGTGGAGCCCAATGTACTAGCCATCCTGCAAACACAAAGCCAAGATCTTACAGATGAAACATAAAAGTGACAGATGTAAGTGGGAAAACAAGTACAAAAAACTGATGAGACAAAATCCATCAGCAAGGCTGGCAGCCCACTGGGAATCTAATATTGTTTAAGAATCATTTATATTTTTAAAGAACAGTGTTAAGGAGAGCAGTGCAGAAGCCTTCTAGCTATATCCAGGTAGTGCTCATAGGCATAAGGGACAACATGGGAGAAAAGTACTGCAGTGCTTTTTATACGTTTGCCAACTGAGTGACAAAGACTGCTAACTTTGCGGCTTGTCTCACATTTCCTTTTGAGGCTCATGATCTCCACAGTATCTCTCTTCTTAGACACCCAAACCTATCTCCTTACTTCACCTCAGGCTTTCTCACAACTAAGATGGTATGGTAGGAAAGGAAAAAACTGTGAAAGCTTTGTAAGTGACAAAAGGATGTCTCTTAACCAAAAGAAACATACAAAATACTGAACAAGACACAATATTTTGCTGTTCTTATTTTTTGCTTCTTTGTGGTCACATGACATATGAAAACATACCTCTGTAGAAGCTATCTAATAAGACCATTACACAAAACCTGGAAGAACAAAAAAAAAAACTCTCAATGAAATATCCTACTGAACTATACAGTGGTCTTGGTAGCAAAAAAATACTCAGCCATCTGACCTTCTACTGGTTCATCATCTGTCTACAAATATTTACCTGAACATGTTAGAGAGATTCATCTATACCCTACACTAAAGGATGGAAGAAGAAGAGAAAGCTTGAAGTGAATGAAAGGGTGAAGAGGACATTGTGGGTCCTGTGGAAGAACACAGAAAATGCAGATGTAGAAGACATTGAGAAGGAATCTGAAGAGAAAGGAGAAAGATCTGAACAATGGGCAGAGTATTTCATGTGCGGATGGCATGAAATTTCAGGCACCTAGTAAGCAAGGAGGAAATAGTGAATAAGGATAAAAAGAGAAAGATGCATAAATATAAAAGAACAAAAGGAAAAAAAAAGGAAACAGAGGTAGGGCATGAAAATAAGAAAATTAGAGAAAAAGACAATAATATTTTACACAATAAAAAAGGAATAAAATACCAGAGGAGAGCAAGGACCCAACAGAATAAATAGGAAAAGACTGACGCCACATACTGAGTTTTTTAGATTATGTATAACGAGCACGAGAGGCAGGGGATTTCCTGAAATCCATGTACACTTTGATTATTAGAGATAAATACAATTACATAAATCCAAGTACATAACTTTCCAATTTCCAAAAGAAAATGCATAAAGATAAGTAAAATGTTGCTATACTAAAGACAATTAGCATTTTAATTTAACCTTAATGCCAAGATCAAGTTAAATTCTTTATAATCTACTGAAATTATCTTTTCCCCAGATGGAAGTATTTTTTGCGTATCTACAACGGTTTTCAGAAAAGTTTGTCTTTTCTTATTAAGTAACAAGTTTCTTTCTTATTTGATCTCAAAACAAAGCCTCAGTCACCATTACAAAGAAAAAGACACTGGTTTACAGTAATAGGGAAGGATTTTTGTAAATCACTTAGTAAATCCATGCAGGTATAAGAATGCTGGAAATGTTCATTGCCAAATCCCAATCTTACAAAATGTCATTTTGTGCATGAATAATCCAAATGAACTTGTGGTATTTATTCCAGTACAATGATTTGTGCAGCAGCAATAATAATGCTTGCCTTTTTTTTTTTTAATTCCCACTGTCAAAAAAAACCCAATCTGAAAATGCTACTATACGTGGAATCTCTTTGATATAGATTATTATTACTTGCATTTTTTAGATTATGTTGATTTACTTTTCAAAGTAACTAAGTAGATACTCTTCACAAGTTTCATATACTTAGGCATACTTTGACAATTAGTTCCAAACTTCAGCAGGACTGTCCAATGATTCAGCAAACACATAGGCAGACTACATGTGAAAAATGTCCTTCATCATCCACATTCTCAGCTTTGTTCATAACCACTCTTTTCAAGATGACTTTGAGTTGTGCTTGGAAAGTCATCAAGTGAAAGGCAAGAATAGTCTCTTGAACAGGACACTAAAAAAAACAGAAATTATTTCATTACTGTTATTTTTGAGTATTAGATATTGAGAGGGACAAAGCTGATAAGCACTTTCAAAAATCCAGTTTAATTTTCTTGAATGTATAGAATCAAGGAAACTTGGTAACTGATTTTTAACTAAAATAAAGATCCATTGAAGTATGTGGGGTAGTTAAACTCTATACTAGCTGAGGATTACAACTGCTGAAAACTTCAAAATTATGATTACAATGGACTTCCTGACTCAGTGTATGAGACAGAGGAGCTTGTGAAATAATTCTCGTCTCCTACATGCAAGTTAAATATATTTCTATATATTTAGAAGACCACAGCCTGATTCAATCCTGCCTAAAATGAGCACCTAGTGAAGTCTTAAAATAGCATATTAGTCATTCAAACTCTCCGTGGGGAGGGAAGCAACTGTCTCCACTGATCCTGTTGGGAAGCTAGGCAGCTAAGCCAGCTATCTCAAAGCTTCTCAGCATGGGCTAAGCGTATCAGACAGGGCATAAAATTGTTGCCGTAATTCCAGACCAATATCATCTAGAGGAAAGGAAACAAAATATGTTTTGCATACTTGGGTTGCTAGGTTTGTTTCATTCTTTCATTCCTATGCAGATAGAATGAATTTCAATATAAAAGAAATAACTGCACATTCATTTCAAAGAGGTCCTAAAGTCAAAGCCCGTTTCCTTTCACATATATTGTCAAAATTGAAGTATTGCTTTATTCCTTGTTTCATTTTGGGTTCACAGAAGTATTTTAACTGAACAAAACTTTCCACGGACAAATGATCTCCCCTAAGGAATTCCAGATAATGATTGCAATAATCAGGTTGGGATGTTTAATTTTTAAGCATAAAAATTTGAGTCACTTAAAACTTCTTGGCTGATGTCACATTGGTTCCTTCTACTTTTTAATATATGCGTCAGCACTCGAGTTGTGCACACAGTTTGTTCTAGAATTTCCTTCCTCCCTCACAGAGAAGTAATGTAAGAGCACCTGAAGTAGTAGGATTTTGATTCTCTAAATATCAGAAGGTGCTTCAGAGAATATATCTCCAAGTTAAAACATTTTTAAGGCCCATTGTTCTCTCGAGCTTTTCCATTTAGAAGTGATTTGGATGCACAACCAATTCTTCCTGGGTAGAAAAATGGAATCCTTGGATCCATGGGATCTTTGTGGGGACAAGCCCTCTGATTGGAATCACCATCTGTGTTCTGCTTCCCTCCTACAGAGCAATGCAGAGCAGGAAACTCATGTGAGAGGCAAATATTGAGCCATAACTCTCATTATGGATCAAGCTTAAAGATTGCTGTGATCTCTCAGCTGACTTCAAACCAACTCAGAAATAGATTCACTAATCAGAAATAGTATGTTTCTTAGAAAGCCAAAGTAATTATAGTAGACTTTGCTGAGTATACTGCTGGGGATACTAATGTCACATAAGACCGTACATCTTCTAGCTGTTGACTGAGTAAATGAGTACAAAAATGACTACATATTCCCTGAGTTTCCTTGGACAAAGAAATTAAAATTAATTATTTTTCCTTTATAATTATTTATATTTCTTAGCATGATTCTAGAGAATCTGCTATTAATTCCAATTTCAAACAGAATAAACATGTCCCTTCTTAATGTCTCAGGTTATAAATCTCTGTGGGGGTAACAGAGCATGCAATAGGTTAGAATATTTTCTTTCTTGAGGACTGTAGAATCATTCCCACAATGCTCCCAAATCCATAGAAAAGGCCTATCTGTTTTTACCTATATTTCTCAGACGGCTGCAATTACCATTATGTATTAGAATATCAAAAATAAAATTCTAATTTAATAGCATTACAAGCACTGACTGTAAATTTTTATCATTGTTTAAAACAAATCTCAGTTCAATGACATTTGACAAGGTCTTTTCTTTATCTTTATTTGTTTATTTATTTTTATGAAGGTTCAAACACCTGTCTGGGGCACACCGTAAAGTAAAATTGGAAATAGATAATTTTTTTCAGTAGAGCTTCAAAAACTTGGAAAAACATTGTTTGGTAACTGATTCAGAATATACAAAGTTGTTGTATGGATGTTCTGCATTGTTCAATCCGAGAACATTTAAAGCAGTTTTCAGTGAAAAAGAAGCTGAAACACAGAAATGTGTAAGTGATTTGGGGATGGGGAAATTCACGTGTACTCAGAAATGTGGTCTCAGGTAAGGTTCTTAAATTGGTTTTTTTTGATAATCAACATAAATCTTATCCATCCATTTACACTGAGCTGTGTTGAAATGTGAAGCTTTCCTGAACTCATTGTTGCAATATAATCATTATATTAATTGGCCAAAATTTTGGTCTGCTTTATATCCAAGTTGAGATCAGTAGAAAGACTGCAGGCTTGTAGTAGTATTTTAGAGGGCAGAGTTTATTCTATTCTGTTTTTTTCCAAACCGCAGTTGACATCACCAGGTAATGGTGAAAGAAATCTGTAAAATTACTTGAGCATTTTTGACAATTATTTGCACAATTTAGCTGGAACCTAGATTTCTTTGATTAAAGAAAGTGTCAAAGAATTGCTGAGCAGAATGAAATACTTAGTACCTGTTTTGCAGGGAAGTGCTGAAAAGTGAACATTACTAAAAAAATGAATACTGTGAAGATCAACATTAGAGAAAATTAATAGCACTGGTAGTTTATACTAGCCTCTCTCTGTTAAATCAAAAATATCCAATGAACAACTTGGAGAAGTGCTGAGTTCCAACAGCAGTGATTGACTTCAGTAATGGCTGTGGTTTCTACGTACTTTTCCAAAATCAAGACCACAAGATCTTAGACCTGGAGCTGCATCCTAAGGTGAACCTAGGTATCTCAAAGACAAAATGAAGAATTCTGCGGAGTTATTTTTATCTTGTATTCATAGAATCCTGTCCTTGATTAGCCTCATCATGTGGATTGATCATAGAAGGATGTCAAGCATAAAAATATGAAGAACCCCCACAAACCCAGAAAACCCCAGTCTTTAGAATATATTACTGATGAACATATGAGATTTAAATTTCAGCTTTACATATAATTTAGGATGAGGAAGCATATCAAGATGTAAGTACAAGTAAAATTAGATTAGATTAAAAGTCCATCTTGGCCAGTACCTATCTTCAGTAATAGCTAATTCAGAGTTACTTGGAAGAGAATACAGTACCATAGAAAAAATACTGTATTTCTTAGAATAATCACATAGCTTTGAATAGGGTTTGTATCCAGGACTTCATTAGCCAGCAATTGTCTTTCAAGGTAAAAAGCTACCTGATGTCCATTCTAACACACTGAACAGAGAGTCCAAAATTTCATTTTCCCTTTCACTCATGATTTTATAGACTTCTATCATGTTCATTTTTGATTTTTTTTTATTGTGTTTTACTCCAATTCTTCCTTATATTGAACTTTCTCCATAACCGTTCTAGTTTCTCTGTCCTTCTGGAAGGAGGAGGGAACTTGAGCAACACATAGATTCACATACAGGATTTCTCTCTCTGTTTTTTTCTCTATGCTTTTCCTAATACTTTTGATATTTTTTACCTACTTCTGAGTAGGCATACTTCTAAAATCTTGTCCCTGGGGGACAAGAGACCATTACTTTATTAACAAGGTCAGAATTGTTTTTCCCATGTGCACCACTAACGAATTAGTGCATCCATCTGCAATGAATTTTGTCTGCCATTCTAATGTTCAGTCACTTTCTCTAGCAAGGGTTTCTTGCAGTTCTGCTCCACAGACCTTTATCTTTACTGCCCTGAATAATTTAGTACCATCAGTAAACTTCATCACCTCAGTAGTCACTTCTTTCCATGCATGGTTTCTGAATATATGCAAATAACATGGAAAGAAGAGACATTCATGGGGAAATCCACCTGTAATTTTTTCCACTATGAAAACCAATAATTCATTCTGTTTTGTATTTTAATTAACTATATAGCTATGTGAGAGTCTTGCATTTTATACTTTTATCTTTCTACATTTTACAAACTTTGCTGAAGCATATTTTTGAAGGTTTTTAAATCCATGTGAGACATAGAAGGAATAGATTTTACTGTTGTAATTTGTAATAGCCAAGGAAATGAAGTATTGGGCCAAACTTTGTCAGGTCATAAAAAAGATTGTAGAACAATTATTTTAGTTGTCAAAATCTTCTTTGAAGTTTGACTTGGAGAAATTGCCTGATAATTAGATCCTGGAAAAGAGATAGAAGCACCTAAACTATCAAACACAAGAAGATAATTTGACGAGAACATAACCTCTGAAGACTTTATGATGAGAGTAGGGAGATCATGGGAAAGTCATCAAAGTCAATGAGTCAACAATGAAATACTTAATTAAAGAATGCTACAGAGGTCATAACAAATGATTCCCAGTCAGTGAAAAACTATGTTTGAAGGCTGGCAAAATATTTTCAGTGGAGAAAGAAAGACCAGAATTACACTGATGAAAAAAGAATATATATATATATATACATGTGGGAATGTGGTAAAGGAACTTGTAAGTACAGAAGAAGGACAGGGACTTGGTATTAGAAGATAAAAGAAAGTGGTTTGAAGAAAGTAAATAAGCAACTAGTAAATTTATTATGGAATAAATGATTAACTGGGAAGGCAATCAACTCTGCAACAAGCAAGGTAATTAAACATTTAGAGAAGCAACGAGAGTGATAATTTGAAGTACTTGGAATCAATTACACAAGCAGACAGTTGATAATGAGGCAATTTAGGAAAAATAGAACTATAGACTAAAGAAATAGCTGGTTCTGAGTGGACAGTTACTTATACTGGAATCCAAGAGGAGTAAGACAATCAGCAGGTAACAGTTTCTTAAGGAGAATATGGAAAGAAGTCAATGCATGGAGCCTATACCCTCAATGCTGCACAGCCCTATAATGGGTAAGTCCCAGAAGAGGGCAGTGATGCTCCACGTAGATGATAAAATTATGGTGGTCAAGGGTTTTAATGACCCTGATCTGTGCATTTCATAAACAAGTACTTTCCTACATAGGACTGAAGTTGGTCAGCAGAGCTCTGCAGAGCCATATTTGAACCTTGGTTCTCATGGAGGTGTAAGGCTCTCCTCTATCACAAGTGAAAATATTTAAACTTTCTCTGCTCCAATGTGTCTTTTATTGTTGGAGGATGGCACTTTCCTGGAAATACAGGGAGCATTTAGCTTTTGTACAACATTAGTGCTTATCTCATTCCTCCTTGTGCTTATCTAAAAAGACTTCATATGAAACAACTTGCATCGTTTGGCCTTCACAGGAGAAATGGCTCACTGAGATTGCTGGGGTCCCATTATAAGTTATAGCAGCTGTAATTTCAGCCACTTTATGGAGCAGTCCATTTGTGTCTGCTCCAGTTCCTAATTCTACCAGCCAGTCTGTAAAATGATCCTAATCTATTACATTTAGGTCATTTGAGTCATCTTTTTGAAGATTGCTGAGTGTAGAGATACCCATAAGGAAACAATGTAACTTTTCCGTATACCACATATGTTATATGTCTGCTGAAATGTACTGCACACATTTAAAAAAGTGACAGTATTACAAAACTGGCAACTTTTCATGACCTTTGTATTATAATGTATTTTAAACATATGGCAGGATTCTGTTCTCATGGATGTGGCAGATACAGTATGAATATTTCATGAATTGTATGTGCATGTGAAAAAAAAATGTTCAAGAAACAGATTCAAGAAAACACATTAGCCTTTTACATTTAAAGTGGGAAAATAGTTACTGATTAAATATAGTACAATTAATATTCATGGAGAAACAGTGAATATTTATTGAGAAGCAGTGAACATCAAGAGATAAAACACTGAAAACAAAATTTTGATGCAGTGGCATTCTTTATTCTTTGTTCTGGATTTTGCTATTAATTGTACCGTGGCATATTTTGTTCCTTCTTTTCATCTGTTTCTTTTGCATTTTTGTATTACTTGTTTATTTAAAATACAAGCTCTTTAAAACTTCTGGCTTATGTACTTGATGTTCACATCTATCAGTTACCATTGCCAAAGTTGAGAATAATTAAAATTAGATGCCTAACATGTCTTAAAGTATTTTATGTTTCATAAGGCATTGCCTCTGTCAGATATACAGTAACAACAAGTGAGAATACATTCTCTCATCAGTATTGCACAGAACCTATTTCTTACATTTTGCTCTTCCAGCTACATATTGGGCAATGTCCATTGTAATTAGGCTGCTACTGAAAAGAGGGAGGCATAATGCAGTTTTGTAATTAAATAGTACTGTTGAGTAAAGTCAAATATGCTTCAGATAAGTAAGCACATAATTTGACTGAATCTTTGGAGATTCAAAGCCACATTCATTCTGTAGGTATGAGAGGAGGCATTACTGCAGAATTTATGATATAGAAAATGCCCGTAAAATTATTTGGAGACTCAGTGTTTTATTTTGTTTTTCCAAAGGACACTTGCCTGTGCCTGATGTTTCCTTTGGAGATATTTCTCCCAGATACTTGAGAAGCAATGTTGATAAATTGCTTGACAACTTTTAAAATTCTAAAGAAAAAAAAAGGTCTGTGTTGGTTTTTCATTGAAAAATTCAGTGTTTTTACGGACAAGTCCTATTTTGGGCTTCATCTAACAGTCTGAAGTTAACACCAGCCTTAGAAAGGTGGTCTGCTATTCATCTGTTCCTGATGCTTGTTAGTTCCTCTGGTCAGGAGGTCATCTGGTCCTTCTCTCACACTGGCGAAGGTAGTAGCTAATTCATTTTCTTTGGACAAGTGTAGCTCTATTGGTCATGAAACAGATAAAAAGAGTATGTTGGACTGTAAGGTACTACGTGAAAATGGAGCTACAAAGCTTGTAGAGTATGGTAATTGCTTTCAATATTTCAGATAGTCCTCCCTTATTTGACAGGTAACCATAGATTTAATGACACTTAGTTGTGCACTACTTAAAGAAGTCATTAAAATTAAATAAAAATTATATAAACAGTTCAATTTAGGGATGATTACAAGGGGAATTCTTCAACAGACTAATACCAGATTCGTTCCATGAACTCTGTACCATGACCTCATAAAGTTTTCACAAGTAATATTCTTGCACATATAGTTCTGATACAGTTTACATTTTAAAATGAATTCCTTCTTTGAGGAGGACAATGCTTGAAGATGAATGAAAATAAAGGAACTATATTATTATTTCCAATTTTGTTTTAAACAAGATGTCATAACCATTTAACTAATAATGTCATGGCAGTTTTCAAAACAAACTCAGTAGCTATCTGTATTGCTGAGTGAAAAGAAAAAATAAGGTTTTTAATAAGAAATTTTACAGAGCAGAGGGAGTTTCTAGTGAAAGAAACAGAGAGGAAAAAATTAACATGTACAATTCCCATACTTTGAAAACTGTTACTGGTAAGACCAAGCCTAAAATACAAGTATATGCCCTTATCTGTAGTGTTACCTTCAGCCATGCAGTTACTATTATTTACACCCTCAGAAGTCCTCTTCTGCCATATACATGCATACATAATAACATATCCGGTTTATCATTCTGACTTGAGCCAAATTTATGTCTCCCAAAAGTTTACAATAATTAACTTTTTGAATATTTTTGAATATTGCAGAAGTGTATTACCACTTGGTCTGACTATCTTAATGAATTAATTTTGGAGGCAATATCGAAGTAGTAACAGAATTACAGGACTAAAATAAGAAAAAAAAATCCATAATGATTTACTGCACCCATTAAAGGTCTTAATGGTAGAAACCTTTTGCTCAAATTTGAGTTGTTGTCTCAAAGCATGTATCTCAAGACAATCAACGAGGCATATGAACTTCAAATTACTTAGAAAAAAATGAGTGGTCAACAGTGAGTTTATCTTCATTCTGTTACAGTCATGTCACTGTCATAGAATGAAGTAATGTATCTATAGTTGTTGGTAGTTATAACTCAAGAGTAACTATAACTTTATAGCTGTCATTGAGTTAAAGTATAGGATGCCTGTAGAGGACATAGATGGCAAGCTGAGCTTTGCTAACAATGAAGACAGATGAACAGCTGGCTTAAAAAAGGCTTATAGTTTTAATGAAGAAAAAAAGTCTTGTCATATAGAGACACAGCAGTGTTTTGACACTGGAGTAAAATTCAGGCTCAGGAGCATCACCCAAGACACATAAAGCTTTATTGGTTAAAGGGTGACTTTACCTGAACTGTTCTTAACCACCACAGTATTCCCTTACCTTTCCATAGAAAACCTATTTGTGCAATTTAGGATGAAAAAAGCCCCAGTTTATTACATATATTTTGATAAATTTAAACACAGGACTATGTAAATAAATAGGCATGTGCATGTGTGCATACATATAGATATATAAAGATTAGGCTGTAATGTAATGATTCTGTCTTCAAGTCCTCATAGCAACCATGTTGATGGGACTACGGTAAAATAACTTTCCTCCTGCACACCTGTGCTTCACTTTTGTTGGACTGTGAGATCCCTCCATGTGCTGCTCCAGTAAAAGTTATCTTTCCTGGTGGAATCAGTGGAAGGCCATTAGATGGTGAATGGTTAGAGGGCTATAACACATAGCATAGGAGAGGATGAGGGAGCTGCATTTATTCAGCCTAGGAAAGAGAAGACTAGTGTGGGGGATCTATTTGTTGAGTTCAACTAAGGTCAAAAGTGCAGTTGGATTCAGTCAGCAGAGAGGCTGTGGCATGTGTGTGTGGCACGTACCTCTTCAGAGAAATTCAAAACTCAACTGGACGATGGTGGGAGTCACCTGACCTCGTTGAGATGTTAGCCCTGTTTTGGAGGGCTCAGACTCAATGACTTCTAGAGGTCCCCATTCTACACTGCAGTTCCATAGCTCTGTGAAAAAATTTCTTTTTTATATTCCCTCATTCTCGGTGCCTGAAAACATGTGGATGGAAGCATAGGTAGACTGATATAGACTTATAAAGACCAAGATATAAAATGCTCAAGTGTTCACATTGGGTGGAATTTTTTCTAAATAAAATTTTTAAAAAAGTGCAAAACAAGTAGTAATTTCGAAGCTTAACAATATATTAACTGTTGATAATAGAAAAAAACATTCTTTTTAGTCCAAGAGGTATAGTTATTGATTCCAGATGTTGTTTGCAAATTCTTAACACTTAAAACATTTAATGTACAAATAACATTTGACAATCCATTCTTGGCTATAAAATGTCTAAAAAACCTGCAAACCCTAGTAGTGATTTCTTAGTGTTTACAAACAATGAAATTTTGAACACATTATATTTTTATGTTTCTTCTTCTACCTCTAGTGCCTGTAGCTTGTGTGCTTTTTCAGGAAACACCTGCCTTGTTTGGAAGTTCTAAAACAGAAGACATAAATTATACACCATGAAAACTTTTACCTTTTAAAAAGCATTTTACTCCTGTAATATAAATATGTGTTACCTTTTATCTTGTCAGTTTGGTGCAGCTTTTCAAATGGCAATATGACCTCTGCTGCTGTAATTAGATGTAAATCACATTGATAATTCCTTTGGAATTTATTTTCTACTTGTAATTGTGATATAACTTCTATTAGCTTTATGCTCTTTGCAACTAGCCTTTCACTTCAGCTTCTGTGTTATGGCAGTCTTCCATTTTCGCAGTTTTAACCAGTGTTCCATTATTATTTTAATTACTGTAGTACAGTAGGAGTGTGCTAGAGAATGTAGATGGATTCTGTTAACCAGAGCAGACTTTGTAATAATGATGGCAAATTATTATCTACATTTGAATTTACTATCAAACACGTATTTATTCTCTGTAGAGAATATTTGCAAAGTCTGACTATTTCAGTTATGCAAAATTTCCAACTCCATATTATTCAAGACTATATTTTGAGCTTTTTGTGTTGCAAATTTTTAATTCTTCGCATGAAAATGATGCATTCTGAATGAAATATATTGGTATATGCGGATAGTGTGTAAGGACTCATAAAACTGGATAGAGAATTGGAAGAGTTTGTAGAGAGTTTATGGCATCATGTGTGTCTCAGAAGTATTTGGAAATCACAATCTTCAGGAAAAAACAGATAAAAAAGTAATACTTACAAGGTAAAACAAAACATATGTACAAAATGTATGTAAACATATGGTAAAAATAGAACTATAAAGAAATAGATGGTTCTGAGTGGGGTAAATATATGTATAATATAAACATATTATGAAAGAGATATATGGACAGACATGAGAACTGGGTAGAGAGGAACATGATGAAGTTCCATAAAGGCAAGTGTAGGGTCCTGCACCTGGGGAGGAACAACCCCATGTACCAGTACAGGCTGGGGGTTCACCTGCTGGAGAGCAGCTCTGCAGTTATCTTCTCTGTTTTTTTGTCCATTACTTTTGATCAGATTTGTGTGCATGTGCATGTCTGTCTTGATATGTGCTTAAAATTATTGTATTTCGGTATGTTTATTGTGTGAAACATTTCTCTTAATCTGCTTTGAATATAAAAATATATTCTTTAAAAAATCTTTAATATCTTCTGATTGTATCTTTATTTTATAAACTTTGGTGTTTAACAAGTCAAAAAAAAACCTGTAAGTTGACTGAAAAAAAAAGCTTAGGAAGCAGTTTTTCTCTCTCAGTTCATTTTTCTCATTTTCAGAACTGAGTATTTATAATGTCATAACCTCGGGGGAAAGATACCTGAGGGAAACTGAGTTTAAAATCTGTAAAGAGAGAAGCTACACTGGGTAAAAAACTGGTTGGCTGGCTGGATGGGCCCAAAGAGTTGTGGTGAATGGAGTTCAATTCAGTTGGCAGCAGGTCACAAGTGGTGTTCCCCAGGGCTCAGTATTGCGGCCGGCTCTCTTTAATATCTTTGTCAATGACCTGGAGGAAGGGATTGAGTGCACCCTTAGTAAGTTTGCAGACAACACCAAGTTGGGTGGGAGTTGATCTGCTTGAGGGTAGGAAGGCTCTTCAGAGGGATCTGGACAAGCTGTGTCGATGGACTGAAGCCAATTGTATGAGGTTCAACAAGGCTAAGTGTTGGGTCCTGCACTTGGATCACAACAACCCCATGTAATGCTATAGGCTTGGGGAAGAGTGTCTGGAAAGCTGCCTGGTGCAAAAGGACCTTGGGGTGTTAGTCGACAGCTGCCTGAATATGAGCTAGCAGTGCGCCCAGGTGGCCAAGAAAGCCAAGAGCATCCTGGCTTGTATCAGAAACAGTGTGACCAGCAGGACTAGGGCAGTCATCATCATCCTGTACCTGTCACTGGTGAGACCATGCCTCAAATGCTGTGCTCAGTTTTGGGCCGCTCACTACAAGAAAGACATTGAGGTGCTAGAGTGTGTCCAAAGGGCAACAAAGCTGATGAATGGTCTAGAGCACAAGTCTTATGAGAATGGGCTAAGGGAACTGGGGTTGTTTAGTCTGGAGAAAAGGAGGCTGAGGGGAGACCTTGTTGCTCTCTACAACTGCCTGAGAGGAGGTTGTAGCAAGGTGGGGGTCAGTCTCTTCTCCCAAGTCACAAGTGATAGGAAAAGAGGAAATAGCCACAAGTTGTGCCAGGGGAGGTTAAGATTTGATATTAGGCAAAATTTCTTCACAGAAAGGGCTGTCAAGCGTTGGAAGAGGCTGCCCAGGGAAGTGGTTGAGTCAGCATCCCTGGAAGTATTTAAAGGATGTGTAGATATGGTGCTTAAAGTCATGGATCAGTGGTGGACTTAGCAGTGTTAGGTTAACAGTTGGACTCAATAATCTTAAAGGTCCTTTCCAATCTAAATGATTCTACAATTCTAAGCAGAAAGTATTTTGAAAACTTATTTCTTTCCCAATGCCTAAATTGTTTTTCTAAAATAATTCTAGATTTAAGTAATTTCAATAGAATAGTGATTAAAATAATTAAGACAATCAAACAGTTGACACACAAATTGCTTTCAATGACTTTCACAGAGAGACACTCTTAGAAAGGTACTGAGGAAAGTAGCATTTGAGGGATCTGTTCAGAAAGATCCTCCCTATCCTGCTTAGACATCTGAGATATTTATCTTCCTTGATTTGAATGTCTAAATGCTTATCCCATCTGCTTTGCTATTAGGGCATATCCCAGTACCTAAGTCAGTGCAGGAGTTGAGTCTTCTCAGTGAAGGCTGACTAACCCGTGGGAGATACATGCAAGTCTGCAGAGCAGGAGTGAGTACAGAGTAGCTAGTTTATTGTACATTCATACCTTGACTTCCTTTAGACTAACTTTGCAGTGCAAACTTGCAAGTTCATTGTTACCCTTTTCTCATTAAGCGTTACCAATGTGCAGAGATTCACGTCATGCTATGAACATCCCTTTTATAATCTCTTTTCAGAATATGCTTGGGACTTAAGATGTGCAATCCTTTTGCTGGACCTTTGAAAAACTGATTTTGTCTCATTTTATCATAAATTCATTAAATGCAAGGAATAATAATAACACTAAAATATAAATTTCTAAGGCAAATTTCAATTTTGTGTGTGCAGTGTATACACATTTTTAAGAATATAGAAATATGAATAATTTAGGCATGAAAACATGGGAAAGATGGGGAAAGTAGAATCTTGCCAATTTAGCAGCAAGAAGATGAAGGATTAAATCAGTCATATCATATAACTGTACCTTTACATCCACAATTGTATTTTTCTGTGCTTGGACTGCCCTGGACATATGGTAATGCTTCTGAAGAGTTATTATTAGCACACAAAGGTCTGCAAAGATTTTTCCTAGTGAACTAATTTTGGACTAAAGATTAAATTAAAACAGGGCTGTATACCTGAGGAGCTTCAGGCATTTCTATCATTTCTATCTCTATATGAATGAAAACTGAGGGCAAAATAAATTAAATACAACTGTTCTTTACTATTTTATTTTCTTTAAGGAAATACATTTTTCAAAAATACTAAGATTTTAAATAACAAGTTCAAAAGGATACTGGATTTCTTGGGGCATTTTTACAATGTTTTTCTTTTTGATAATGTTAAAATTTAACAGATTGAGTGCGAGTTACCTATCCTTAGAAATTGTAGGGATACTGTGTGTTTCTTGCTTCATTTGTCATGAAATAAGTGCTTGTCCTTTCTCAGACAACATCCTGAAAATGTTTTTATCTTGTTTTAAAGATTTTTCCATTTTATAACATTTGAACAGTGAGTTGTTTCTTCATGAATCAAAAGTATCCCACAGTCTTCAAAAAGCACCAGGCAGTTATAACATATAAGGGTAGTTCATGATCAGTGAAACCCAGTCCCCGAAAGAAAATATCGTATCAAACCACTGCAGTGGAACTTTGAACCTCCAGACTCTGATTGAAGATCTTGGCAGGTGTCATTTACTGTGTCATTCACCTTGAAGTTTTCCTGGTTAGACACGTGATTACTTTAGCAGTAAATTTAAGACCGCCAGGGCAGTTCTGTCTCTCCAGTTCACTCAGTGCATACGTCCAAACTTATATTTGCCCCCTTGGGCGAAAGTCAGTGCTATTATCCATCTGTCCTATATTTTCTCCTTGACCTCTTCATGCTCACTTCCTGGTTCGATGGGATAGTTTAAGTACCTGTGCAATTTTCTTTTGCCAGTCTTAGAAATCTTAAGTACACTTTTGAAATTCAGAAAAGCAAGAAACTGAAATCAGACCTACTAGACCATAAATAATTCTGCAGTTAATAGTATATCCTGCATGAAGTGTAAGGGACTTTAAAGTTTTACATGCCTTAATTAAAAAAGTATATTGTTATCTATAATGTATACAAAATGAAATATATAGTTACACATAGCTGCATTCTTAAAGTGAAATGTCAGCATTTGCGAAAAACAAAAAGGGATGGTATGCTGCTCTTTTTAAAGTCACATGAATTTTATAAGTTCTTTCACTCACAGTATTACATCATTCCTTTTTGAAGACCACAGCATAAAGAGCTATTGCTCATGTGAGACCTGCCCTTATTTCCTTTCGGTGTGCAGGCCTTCAGTGAATCTGTTATGATCGCCGTTTCCTATTGAACTGTCATGACGAACTTGGAGAGATACCATCCAGGATGCAGGTGTTCAGGTCAAACAAGAGAGAAGGAAGTTCAAAGACATTCCCTCCCACAATTCCTGATGCTGCAATGCCAGCACACTGTGTCACGGGAAGTCTCTGAAACACCCGTGCGAGGGTGTACTCATCCAGTGAAACACTCAAACGTATTTCATAGTAGATGAAGGTAAAAAAAGAATGGATTTTATTCACCAGTAACTGAAAGAAAACAATTTGTTCAGATATATTGGGAAGGCATGCTCAATTATACAGGAGTCTTATACTTTGTGTTCTATAAGATAGACATTAGTTTCACCGTCCTACCCATATTTTCACTGTAAATTGCAATCAAAGGTGTTGTTCAATAAGCTTGTTGTCCTGGCTTTTTTCTGATTGCATATGATAGCTGGAAAACTCTTGAAACTGTGTATGTTGCCGCTGTTATTAAGAAAGCTCAAATTCTTTAAGCTTTCCTGGGGCAAAGAGAGTTGGAATTAATTCTTCCACTCTCTTCTCCCTGGAGACACACATAACTTGTGCAAGTTTAATGAATTTGCTAAGATTTCTGTATATGTCATTAAGAAACTCTATGAAAAAATTACCATGTTGTTCTTCAGTGGTGTGCAGCTGTCAGTCATAACCAAACAAGTAAGCAGCTTCTCTATACACACAAGCAAGTGATCTGTACAAAGAAGTCTTGCTTTATAGAGTGCTGTTTGGACTGCAGTTTAATAGAGATGTAACGCATTATTGAGATGTCAGTTTAAATTGAAGCCATTATGTCATCTAATAACAATTGCTGTTTAAGCCGCAGGCACTGGTGCTAACATTAGCATGTGAGTAGTAACTACGTATAGTATGAAAACAGAAAACATTGAAAGCAACAACAAAACAAAGTACATGCAATAAATAGCTAACTTTTAAGTAAGTCATCTTTTACAGTTACTCATTCATGAGAGAAGGTGAAGCCTACCTTGTCTAGTAAGATTTATTAGAAAACGAAAGGATTTTTTACACTACTGTGCTGCAAGATAGCAAGAAAAATCAGATTAAATCTTTAAATTGTAGTACCGAGGCAAAAACATTGCACTTTGCTAAAAGTCCATGTCTAGTACTGCTTTTTAAGGTAATTTTTTTGTGTGTGCTTTATAATCAACTGTGTGATTGTCCATTTTACGTTCAATTTCCAGAGCAGCATCTTAATGACCATTGCCCAGGACTGTTGGCTTTCCCTAAATGTTCCCTGGAGTAACATTTCACTTATAAGCATCATTTTAAAAGTAGCCTTCTGTAGTACTTTTCTTGTGATCCTGAACCTTTGCAAAGAGGTTATGCTTTAAAAAACATGTGGTGAATGCTGGCCACCTGTTGAGAGCTAATGATGCTGAAAGAAAGCCTGTTATGTCAGGACATTTTCTTAGGAAACGTGATAAAAAAGACAGAAATATTTCAAGCTAGAGTAGCATTAACTTTAACCTATTTTGGACTCCGCCCTTATAAATGCTACTTCAAAGGTAGTCATAACCCTCTTGAAAGAGTTGAGCGAGGGTAAGAACAAGGAGGTTTTGGCATGATAATTGCAAATGTGCAATTTTCTGTGCAAGTTTTACACTCTTGTCTAGAAAGGAGATTTATTTAATCTTTCTTTCCCTCTAGAGAGTACTGGATAATAAAATGATCTATAGAGAAATTTAGATTAATCTGTTCAGTAATAGTGGGCCTATCTTTTCTGGTACACTTGGCATATAACATTGTCAGCAAAACAGAATGGATGGTTTCCAAATCCACTTGAAAATGATACCATTCTGGTGACAGAGATATCTTTAAATGAACAGACAAGACAGACAGATTTACATTTCAGGAATTAAATGAAAGGCTAAAACATAAATAAGTAGAAAAATAAAGCTGAAAAAGCACTCCTATTTTCCTCTGTCTCCCTGTTCAAGACTAAACCGTTTTGTAAAGCATCAAATAGAAATTTAGATAACATCTGCCTAAACTTGATAAAATGTAGGATAAGAGTTTTTGGACCTGTTTAAATTTAAGTATGCAATCAGTAGATTTTAAGAGGAAAAAAAGGGGCAGGAGTAGGTAGAATTACATATTACAGAAGAAACTGGAGCCATAGTGTTATAACTTTGGCTTCAAAATGTGTTTTTTCCTTGACTCCAGATGCCACTAGCAGAATGGATATTTTGGATCCACAAAGAGAAGAAAGGGTGCATTTGTGCCAACATGTGTTCAACATCCTTATTTTTGTTTGGCACCTAGGAGAACTAGTGCTTCTCATGGGATTCAAAGTTCAAAGTTAGGTGCCACTTTTGTAATTGCATACAGATGCATAGGTAGGATTATAGCAGGCAAATGAAGGGCTTTTTTACATAACAAGGTGCACTTATCTGTATTTCTTACTAATCAGTTGCAGGGATTGCCATTGTTTTAAGCAGAAGCAGAAATTACACTGTCAAAGAATGTCTTGGCCATTAACCCTTTGCAAACTTTTTTTGTAGTAATCAGCTAAATAACATCCATGTATGTAAAGAGTTCCTTTTCATTCTTTAAGAATTTATGTCTAGATGTAAGATGTCTCATTCCTTCACTTGTATTTATGCTGAGTAATACTTTGTTCCATGACAGTCCAGGTGATGTTAGCATTGTAGTGAGGCCAAGTAGATTATGATTGATAAATTCTTCTCCTCAAACTTCATGAACACTTCAGAATACAAACATGCATATATAGTAAATTTTGGCTTTTATACAATAAAGTTGGTGGAAAGAGCTTTCCTTTCTTCAATGACCTTCATTTTCATAGAGTCCAAATGATTCTTTCAGCTCCATTTTTATTTTCTTAATATCATACTCAGTTTCAAACATGGAAAAAAAAGACAATACATGTTGCATTAGTATAATGTGTAGAAATTCCATCCTTTGAAGCCATAAGAGCTCTGCAAATGCTTTCAATGGAAATATCATAACTGTAATTACTTGGTTTTGGAAGTAAAGAGCCATAGCATTTAAAAATTGCTTTCTAAAATTACTCCTACTGAAACAAAAGCAAAGCTGTTTTATTAGAGAAACAGCAAATAAACAATATGATTTCTATTTTTAGTGGAAAACGTGATACTTAAGTGTGCAATTGTATCATCTCAACTGTAGTAGCGTTCATTGTACTGAAGTGCTAACCATAAAATTAGAACTTATAAAAAGTTTTACATTACAGTATTTTAGAAAACTGAAGTGTTAAATAATATTTTTTAAAAGTTGATTTTTTATAAGCAAACTATTTCTTCAACAAATTCATAAATTATTTCAGTGAATCATTTGCTAATTTCCACCTTATTTTTCAGCTAACTTCATTTCTCTGCTGATTTTCAAGATCTTTCAAACGCCTCATTTCATTAATTTTTTCTATTTTCTGTGGATAAGAACAGGGTGTCTGAAAAGCTCTGTAGCCTCAATACATGAACTTAGGTGTTCATTCTTCTCTTGAACCACCACTGACAGGAATAGAGGAGGCTGCGTTCACATGCTCTGTTGTCAAAATGGCAGCTCCAGCACAGGGAACACTACAGCTCATCTAAGAAAAAAATCAAATGGAGAGACCTTTAACATCAGCATATTTTGTGAAAACGTGTTCAACAGGAATACATGTACAATACAAATACAATATATAGTACAGCACACATGTATAATGACAAACCCTGAATTTTCAGCTGAAATGGATGTTGAATGCAAAATAGGTTTTGCCTAAATATATAGCCTTTGACTTTGTCTACAAGGACAGAATCGTCCATTAACTGTTGAATTCTTACATAAGAAGTGTATTAAATTTTCCACTGAAATTAGTAGAAAGTATTTTGTCTATTAATTGGAAGCAATAATTTAATAATGTAAATCTCTGTAAGAACATCAGTAATAACTCTGAATGAATGGAAAGTTCTTGTCTCAATCCAGAAAATGAATGCTACTTGGGTTAAATATTATTTTAAAATAAATGGAAATACTGTAAAATAGCAAGCAATCACCTGATACTAAATTCTAGACTTATTGAGATTCTTCAGTCTAAATTTCAATTGAGTAGAAATTCTGCTCAACTAAAATTTAAATATGTAACTGTAACAAATTGATTTCCAAAAATCTTTCTCCAAGTTGCCTACCTACATATGCTTATATATTTTCTGTAAGGCTGGTATTTTCCCTAAGTGTATTCCCAAAGACTGTAACATGTTCTAAAAGCCCTGTCTTCTAAAACCGTGTAATTGTCTCAGTTTAATGTTCAGAACATTTAGTTATCTGCCTGATGACCCATGCACCAGGTGTCCAAGTTTAAGTCACTTCTGTGTTTAAAGGCTTAATACCTAACTTGCTAGGTAAACTCAGGAATATGTGCTAGGCCTTAGCACTGGCCTTTCAGCAGTTCTAATTTTATCATGTGCATATGTTAATGACTGAAAATTGCAGTGGAAAGTCATCTATAGCTATAGTAACTATTTCATTATTTCAACATCTTGCATAAACTACAATCTCCCACAAGATATCTGCTTAGCCTCATTTTGTGCTGACATTTTTTTTTAAAAGAACATTTTTCTGCAATATTCTATAACAAAATAATGCATAGTTTATTGCAGACATAACAAATCAGATCAGCATTTCTGTTGGGAAGTAGTATTTCATGGGAACAGTAACATAGAGACCTACAGTAAAGTTCAGCCTTGTAACTCTTTCTCTCATTGGTCTTTTTTGTATAACAAAACAGGTGTCATTGACATTTGGAGCCAACATTCATGCCTGAACAGCTACTTTCTAAATACATTTAAACAAAAGACAAAAGCAGTTATTACTTTAGAGTTTCTTTTTTTATGGATTCACACCTTCTGGGGACAAGAGATAAATGAAGGTAAGATGAAACCTTCATTTGTGTGCTGATGTTCTTCCTTGGGGGCTGACAGCTGCTAATGAATTCATTTCAATCATGATGTGCAAGAAGAACAAAAATGTTGTTTTGATTTTGTTTTCTTCCTGAAAAAGAACAAGAATAGCAACTAGCATTGATCATAATGGGAAAGCTAAGCTGTACTAATTTGCAATCAAAGAAAAACAATGAACAGATTCATGAAAATATCTTCACATTTTCCCAACAAATAAAATCAACATGGATTTTTTAGTTGAATTCTGACATTTTACCTGTTCATATGAAAGTACTGTAGCTATTACCATGTCAGAAATACAGTCAGAATTTCAAATTCAGTGAACCGATTGACCAGAACTCAGGTATCCATTTTCTTCTCTTCACTTGACAAAAGTGCTTTTATTTGATTCCTTTCTCGGTCACTAATTTTTGGCATTCTTTTTATATTGATATTGATTAAACTTCTCTTAATATTAATTTGATATTGAGACTTTTACTTCTGATTTAAGGAAAACATTTATTAAGTTTTTATTTTTTCACAGAATTCAAATTCTTTATTGAAAACACAACGGTCCCCATCCATAACTATTCTAGATTGTCACTGAAATTCTTTCACATTCATAATATCAAATAAAAAGTAAATCAGTCCTATCTTGTGAAATAATACAGTTTGTCCCTGTCAGTTGCGTGTGGTTGTCACCATGAATATAGGGCCTGACTGTGGCCCACTGACTTACTTATGCTTATTGATAACTTCAGGTATTTTTAACAATACACTGTTCTTTAGCTAACTGAAGGGCATATGATCATAATATATTCATGAGAAGATTTGTTTAGTGTTTTGATTGCATTAGCACAATATGCTTCGTGGCCAGTACTGATTCCAGTATTGTGTTCCTAACTCTTTCCAGAAGACATGCATAATATGTAAATATTTCACGCAGTGAAAGAATATGGAAATAAAATATTTTTTAAAGCTCATTATGTATAAATGCATTAAATAATAATTAACTACACTACCTTTATGTATTATGAAATGAAAGCATGCACAAAGCTCTTCATATATGATTTGCATACATAAAGATGCATGGAGCCTAATAAAGACCATACACATCAGTTGTCCTCTGGAAAAGATCCTCGAAAATTAGAGGCAAGATTGAAGGGTAAGGTAAATGCTACATAAGGAAGAAGCCTATTTCTTATCAGCAGAAGAAATTCAAGAGAACAAAATGATGCCATGTCAACATTAACATACATTGGAGAGTGAGACAAAGCATTGTAACACACCATGCCAGCCTGGTAGATCATGTGAGGCAGAACAAACCCAGCTCTGGTTTTCATCACTAACACTTCAGTGATTTCATTCAAACCCAGTCAATAATTTATTTAAAGAGAAGACAGACATGCAAATAGGGTGTAATACTTTCTTCTGAAGGTGCAATATACTCTACTAGACAGTTTGCCTGCTATGAGTAAAACATTTCCAGAAATAAAGGTACTCTATGTTCTGTTGTAAAGAAATATGAGCCAGGTGGATATAGCAGGAACTCAAACTTAGGTAACTACAGAACATCACTTTGCCTTTAGAAAACATACACAAGTAGAAATAAGTTTTCATTGAACAAGTGGAGGGAACACATGGGATACATATTCTCTGCTTTTCCATTATTAACCTATCCTTTGGTTAGGCAGAACTCAATGTAATTTACACATTGTTAAAAGTGGGAACCAGCTTCTAAACCTCAAAATGTTGTATGTATGTTTAAATCTTCAAGTCTTAATGGTAATTTAGATATACATTAAAAGCCTAGACTAAGAGAATCAGTCTTGAGTCTTTTAAAATAATTCTGACCAACGCAGACAAATTGGGGAGATGACCTTTAGGTCCTTAGGTCCTTTATTAGGTCCTTAGTGACCTAATAAATTGATAAAAATAGAAATGAAAGAAGGAGTATAATTTTCGAAAGTAGGTATCAACAAAATCTGAATTTATCATGAGTAAAGGTTTGTCTTACGTACTTGATTTTTTAGTATGTGCTCATATATCCCGTATAGAAACACTGTTATACTGAATTTCCTAAAAATACAGATAGATAGATAGATAGAATTGTACTTAATTAAGACATTAGCATAGAATAAAATCAGCTGTGTGTAACCCCAGATTGTTTTTGAAAATATTTAATTTGAAGGCATAAGCCTATGTTCCAGACCCTTCCCTTTTAGGCAGGACTGAATTTGGGACATAAAAACATACAAGATTAAAGTTTTTCTGTATCATTCTTCCCCTCATGTCACATTTATTTAGATACATATTTATTGATATCTAATTTGACTTGCTTTTAATTGCTTTTTAGTGAAATTGAGGAAGAAAAGAATGAGATAGCAACCCGAGTAGAATAATTCTGCTGACAGAAATTGCTCACAATTTATTTAAATGTCTGTTGCTTTTTTCTGCAAGGTAAATGCACTCAGCAAAGCATAAAACAGTGTTTGCAGGCTCCTACCTTTTTCTGTAACAAAATTTGTGGGCAGCTTGAACTTGTTATTTGGTGAACTCTGTATTACAAAAAGGATCCTCCTTCTTTCTGCTGCTCTGTTGTTGATGCAGAAGATCCTGCTGTAAATTTGATTTGTTAAGGTGCCACTTAGCACAAAATGTTTCACAGGGATATTTTTCCCCCAGGGTTGTTTTTTGTAGAATGCAGTTTCTATGTGCAGATACTGATTTTTACAAGTCTATTATTTCCTTAGTCTCAGTTCTGATCTACATCCAGTCTGCCTGCAACTTTTGCCATCATTGAAAGGGAGTTGCAATTTCTTTTAAGAAAGCACATTTCATGTAAAAAGCAGTGTGCTGGACTTGCGCGTTTGAAGGAGATTATTTTGTGCCCCTTTTTATTGCCAACAGAGATTTGAAGTGATAGCAGCCACTGTGAAACAGAATGGAACATAAAATAAACTTTTATTGCTCTAGAAAGTATCCGTGTTTCTTACTTTTCCATAGTGATATATGAGACTTCTGCAGACTTTGGCAACAGATATCTTATTAAAAATTTATTTTTTGCAAACATCAGGCATGTATGTGCCCTTTTGTACTTGTATCTGCAAGAAAGTATCATATACAGTTTAAAAATTATGCAGTTAAGCATCATTCAACTGTTTAAACCAGCAGTTCCATCCTTCGCAAAACAGTCTTATGAGCTGCAGTAAATTTTATTGCTAGAGAAGTGTCGGGAGTCACATCTGTTGCTGTTAAGCTTCCTATAAATGAGATCACACCTTCTGATCTCTTCCTAGTGATACTGCCAATGCTAAACATATTGCTCAGAAGTTGTGACAGGACACAGAATAAGTTTTTTAAGTCACACAAGCAATACTACAATCTCTCCCTTTCTGGATAAAAAATCATGAAAATGTAGATTGTTCTTAGACACAGTTGTTCTGGTTGTAGGAGAAACGTTACTCCAGGAAAGGAGATAAATATAGTTTTGGTCAGGAGAGACAGAATCTTAGCCCTTCCCTTGCACACTTTGGGAATGAGCCTGTTACTACTGAATAGATATGGCGCAGAAAAAATTACCCCCAAAGTATTGCCCTCAGCATTGAGTTAAAGCGTTGATTGTCTCTTCATTCTCTTTCCTACATTGTGTGCTTCAAAACCCAGGGCCTCAAATGATACAGACTGTCTAAGATCAGTCAAGCAATGTCAAGTATGCTCTTTTTGCTGTCTCTTTGCAAACTTTGTACCTTCATCCACATGCCACTTCTCACACTTTTTGTTCCTTATCATTGAGAATCAGATTTTGGAAAACAGCTGCCTTTGCTATGATGCCCATTGTTCATGGTGCTCCAAAGTGATATTTTTCAAACACATAAGAGACAGTCCTTCTCTCAAAGATTGTACAGTCTAAAAGACGAGAATAAGGAAAATGGTAGTACATGGGAAGGCGGCAGTGGCAGCAAATGGAAAGTGTGGTTGGGTTTTTTCTTTCTTTCTTTTCTTTTTTTTTAAGCAGCCAGTACTATGGGATTTCTAGGACAACTTCAGCTACAAGATTAGGGAGAGGAATATATCATGCATAAAGCAAGCTGGTGTTCAAAAGCGTTTTTGTGAATTCCTGCAGCTGCTCTACTGAGTTTAATCTCCAGCTAGCTTGTAACTGCTACTTCTATGGCTTTGCCAGCTGGGAACAGAGGGCTTACTGCATTATGCCAGGACTTCAGGTACCACAGAACATCCTGCATGATCCTGGGCACACAACAAAGAGAAGACATCCTTGTTGGACCCCATTTTTCTCCTGCCTCTCTCTCATTGATATTTATTCAATCCATTTTCTGACTATACTGTGCAGACTTTGGGTGGCTACTCCCTGCATTTTCTTTGATCTACCATCTTATGCTTTTATTTCCTCTTTTTTTTTTTTTTGGTCCTTAATAAAAGGCAGAGGCTTACTTTTTACTGTAGAGAAACAGGAGGAGGGAAATGTGTTAGAAAATATCTGTGTGGCATCTGTCCTTTCCTTGTTATAAATAACACACATCCTTAGTGAAATAAAGGATTTACACCCTCGGAAGGAAATCTGATCACTCATGGATTAAAAAGGAGTCATCTCCTAACCTTTCCAGAAAGTGGCTGATGGAAAAAAGAAAAGTTTTGGGGGTGGAGATAAAAGTTCATTCTTAGGTTAGATTTCAAATGTAATGTAAGATCCTGAACTGCATTTTAGATTTATCTTTTATAGCTGAGACTGTGTTCTTGCAACCTGTATAAATCTTTAATCATCAAGACCGCAATTTCCTTTTCCACACAGATCTTGTCATTAGTTCATTTTAGTTCAGTGACTTGTGTGTTTAACATTGCATTTTTGTAGAACAGTGAGATTCGCTGTGATCTCATTTGAACCGAAACACAAGTCAGGGATAATTCTAGTTAAATCAGTGCAAATATGACAGTACGAAACATGGATTAAAAAACTCCCAGATTTTTAATGTTGAAAATTCACCTTCAGTAGTGTTACCAAATAACTAAGATAGGTGATGCTAAAAAAGAGGATCTCATGCTTATAACCGCATTACAATTTAGATTTTCAGAATAGTTTACACAGAATTAATGTGAGATCATTTCTGTCAGAGAAAGGCAAATTGCAAAAGGTCAGTGAGACAGCAACTCATGTTCTGTGCCTAGGGGGGTGATTATTGCTGCTAAACTGTTTAATATTGTCTGGTTTTGTATGTGATTTCTTTGTGATTTATTACTAGTGAGAGAAAGGCTATGTACATTAGAGAACAGTTTTGGTACCGTTGTCCAAAGGCAGCTTTTATGGTTTAACTAGATTAGTTTAGTGTTGAGTGAATGGTCAAGACAAGTTCGGGTCCTTTTGCAATGTTATTTCTGACTTTATATGTGACCTCGGGGCTTTATGCTGCTGTGTAATAACAGGTAAAGATGATATTGCTTCATGCTTCCCCGTAGTGGTTATCAGAACTCAGTCTTAATGGAGTTGCAAGCCTTTCCTTCAGCAAAATGCAGGAACAAGGCAACCTTCATTTCCTAAAGAGGAGGAAGGATACACACCATCTTTAACATACATTTAGCAAGCAGACACAATATGTAGGTAAAGATAATGCAAAAACAGGCTATAAAACTAACACAGTGGCATCATCTGATGATTTCTAAAGCATAAATATGTGTAAATCTGAGTTAATCCTCCTACAGTCCCATTAAAGTCAAAGAAGAGATACGCAACAGACAGAACTTGGCTTCTCTGGCCTCTTCTAGACATTCATCTTGGGATTAGATGAGCTGCCCTTTGGAGGTAGTCTTTTATCTCCACTAACTGTAAAAGTGACCTAGGATGCCTAGTGCACACACATTTCAGCATTTGATTTTTAGATACCTAAGATATAGCACAGGAGTTTCTTCCACTATCATCTCCACTGCTGACACAAAACTGTTGGGTTTTATTGCTTCACAATCATTCTTTGAATATTTGTCATCTTTACATTGTTATGATAACCTTTTCTTTCACTAACTAACGTACGGAAATCTCCAGTAATGACCTCAGTCTACAGGGAAACATGATAATGCAGCAATTTGCTACAATATTTCAGTGGAATATTGTCATTAAAATTTTCGCATTTAACAGGTTTTACTCAATCCTTACACTGCTAATTTCTGTAGTCGGCAAAGGTTTTCTGTGTTCAAATAAAACCTGAAACACTCTCGTGACCTGCTTGTCATTGGAATCCAAGTGAAATTACAGACCACCAATTAAAAAATCATTTAAGTGTGCTGGTTTATTTTGCTTTGTGGGGTTTTTTTGTGTGTTTTTGCACCCCTCCACAGTCTTTGACACATGTGGTTTTGTAATTGTGATATGCTGGGAAAGTTCAGAGTGCTCATTGGCCTTTTAGCTTCTACTTCCACCTGTGTGCTCGTACATCTAGTGTTAACTAATTGGACTGACTCACACCAAATAACTGGCTGGAAGTTTGCGCTTACATTCTCTTTGAATTTGTACTATCTACGTAAAATCTTTCCTGCAACTACTAAGACCCAACAACAAAAAATCCATGAGAACTGAAGTACTACCAGAAATTGTCCTCTTAAATAAAATGTCCTTTACTCTTTCAACATATTTCTTTTCTCTTCATGTAAATTACAAGTTCCTTAGAGCAGGATCCCAAGACGTGTTTTTGTACTGGGTAGCATACTGAAGGCCTGGTTTTCATAAGGGCCTCTGAACATTAGTCTAGTAACAGTAATAAATAATCTTAACTGCTTTCCATATTTAATATGGATGTTTATTCATTTTGTTTTGAAAACAGAAATAGAAAAGTGCCAGTGTGTCGTGGGTCAGCATATGTATATGGAATGTGTGAGACCAGACTTCAGATGTATGCTTCAAATCAGAGAGATGAGAGTTGTGTGCACTTGCACAGTACATACTAGATATCGTTTTCTTTCTCTAATTAGATATGAGACTGCAATCTTCATGTGTATGCTTCTTTGTCATTTGATTGTCAATACCAACTATATTCATAAAAATGCAATTTAGTGTGTGCCCAGGCTACTATTTCTGCCTACTTGTCTTCCTTATTAAAGTGAAATAATATGATTCCAGGAAAATTGAATGCTATTTTGTTTCTATATTCCAGAGTATGTGAGTCCTAAAACCACAGACACTGCTTAAACTCTGTTTTGAATCAGTGAGATACATATTTGATAAAACAAATACACACAGAATTTCATCCCACAGTAGATACAGTCTCTGGAAAATCAGTTTATCTATCTGACCCATTTCCTTTCAAACCTTCTTACCCTAGATCTTAATAAAGACAATTTTCACTACACATGGACTGACCAATTTCTTAGTCCCTAGGTATTTTGTAGTAAAATTCAGTTTTTCATCAGCAGGCTGTTAGAGTGTCCACCTGCTTTTCTGTGGTCCTGTGAAAGTTGCCTTGGCTGAAGTCTTTGTTCTTCACAACCCCTCTTCCCACTCTTTCATTTTAACCCTCTACTCTGAACTCACCTTGTATAGCAGTGTCATTTGATGGGGTTTTTCCCTCTGTAAATATTCTACAAAACTACAAATAATTAGGGTAATTATTTGCTCATATTTTTTCACATTTTTTACCAGCGCTTTTGTCATGATTACTGTTGTTATTAGTAGTAATTGGATTATATTAGGAAGCACTGCATTTTTTCATAAAGAATTAATGAAGCCTTGCAGAAACCAAATCGACACTGACTTTGCAAAAGGACGTAAGGAGGATATCTGTACACTGAAGTATAGAAGTGTTTTTAAAGGCCAGGGATCATACAGTCTCTGCCACATCACACTTGGTTATTGATCATACATTGTACATATTCTGTACTTGTTCATCTTCTCTAGTATCAAAGTACATCGAAAAATTTCCATGGAGACATAGGTTAAAATGAAAAACTTTCCATCTAAATGAATGTTTTAAAAAGAAAATTCTAAGTCAGAACTGTATTAGATATTAGTAAAGGAAAATAACTGATCACGCAAAAGTAGGACACTAAAGAAAATTGAGATCTTACAACATGCAGAAACTTGCATACTGCATATGCACTTTAGGCAGCCAAATTTTTGTCAGTTTGTGTATCTAATCCTGTGAGTATATACTCCTGTGAGAATATTTCATCCAAAAGCAAAACTTGTATCTAAAACCCTGAAATACTTTTGACTTTTGAATTTGCAGCTTCTATTGCTTCCTTCCAGCTTTGACAGTGCTAGTAGGTACTAATTACATACAAGGAAAAAACATACACAAACTTACCATCCTTATGTTATTTCAGAAGTGGATCTTACCTGGAAATCAAATTACTTCAGCTTTCGTTGTTGAATACTATTTAAGAAACCAAAGCAGGGGAAATAGGTCTGGTCCAAAACTTCAAAGCATTTAATCTCTCCTTTCCCAGTGAACTATATTCTTCATTAACATAGATCAGTACAGTTTTGTTTGAGCCTGTTAAAATGTGAAAACTGAAATTCTGATCTTAATTGCCTTTCTGTTCCTGCTTTTCAGATAAGACTGTAATTTATCCTGCCTTTTTGGAGCTGCATTAAGTGTTTCATGAGAGAGACTGTAATGCTTAGTGGGAAAAGTGCTGGGCCAGACTTAGGGAGTTCCTTTTCCCAGTTTTGCCATTAGTCTGAATGAAAGACCTAGATAGTTTTTAACTCTTATATTAAAACTTCTTTCTCACCTGTCGGTTTTAGTTTTGTCATTTTGATTTGCATAAATCATTTGTCACAATTGAAAAGCAGAAGCATAAAGAAACACCTGCCTCATAGGCACTCTTATTTCTCCTGATAGAGTTACCATTTCCTCAAGAGTATTCCACTTTAGTTGCTTATGGTGGATTTTAAGAGTGACAATGGCGTCTGTTGTTAAGGACTGACCTTTGAGATGATTAATGAAGAAATATTATTGATATTCTCATCTGCTCACTTTCTGACATCTTTCTTCCTTTACTAAACAACTTCTCCCAGTGAGGAGCCCATGAGTGGTCAGATCTGCTTTGTTCTGTACACTAACTGTGTAATGGATACACTTTTCTTTAACCTGTCAGCATACAGGACTCAAACTTGATTCAGATCTGCCTCATTCTTCAGTAAAACAGGAGTAGCTCCTTTGAAGTCAATGAAATTCTTCTGGTTTCGTGTATGGGAAAATGAAAGAAGAATAAGGCCTTTTGTCTTCTTCCAGGGCAGCCATGCTGCTTAATAAATCATCATATCAGCAGCTGTTTTTCACTGGGGAGCAGCACAATAATTGATACCGCTGTCCAGAAATCCATAGAGGTTATTGATCAGGCCAGCTTGTTAGCATTTCTGCAAACCTGTGGCATAGGACTGGAATAAATAAGACTAGGAGAAATGGAAATATACTCACACAGTCATTTGCAAAGTATATTTTAGTCCAACATTTAAAAAAGAATTAACACTTTTATTTGTATTTTCTGTGCTGTTTCTATATACATGTACCTTTACTCACATGAATACCACAGGCAAAAATAACATTTTTTCTTACAAAGTAGGAGACCCTGTAAACATTTTACTTGCAGTAAAGTTTATTCGGTTTACTAATTGTAAAGATTAACAATTTAGATCTAAAAGACTGAGAAAATGCTATGCAACAAAAAGAATAAGATGAACTTGGATCGTCTTTTACAAGCAACAGCTAGGGGAAATTCCTGACCTCAGAAGCACATAGTTTTCTAATTTGATCATATTTTCACAAGATTTTCATTTGGAATTAATCTGAACTAGTTTGTAATAAAGTTTATAAATAAAATTTAAACACAGCATGTAACATTTCTTGAATCAAAACTATCCAATAGGGTAAAATAATTTCTTGAAGACTAAAGAATATCAAGATTTTTTTTCATTTCTAAAAACAGAGTATCCAAATAACTACCCCAATCTAGTATGCAATGAAATGTAAAAATAAGCTTCTCAGTCATTGAACAATAGTGTTACAAGAGAATTTTTGACTATTTGAAAATCCAGTGTATGCCACATATATACTTAGTAAAATCAAAGTAGGTAATAAAGAGTTAGGTTGGGGATTATTTTTTTATTATTATTATTATTACTACTACTACTACTACTATTACTACTATTACTATTATTATGTTTGTGTTTATGTTTATAAGATAAAAGAAATAGTAATGACTTTTTCATAATATGTGGTTTCATTGGAAAGAGCTGACGTGGCTGAAACATCAATGAATTTATGCAAAGATAATTCCTTCAACAGGAACAGAACTGCATATACTGACTCTATAGTCCAGTAATTAAATCACTTACATAGAAAGAGTGTCCTGTCAAACTAGGGCTGACTTCGGGACTTGACTTAATGTCCCATATAAATTATTCAGGTGTCAACCTTTTGGTACTTTAAAGGAAAGTTGACCTTTGATGCATTCCCCCATCCCAATATTTTTTTAAATTATTTTTATTCCGAATGCAACTAGATAAGAAAATCATAATACTGTTTATAAAACTCAGTATTCATTCTTTAGCTAACCCTGGAAAATAAAGCAGAATATAGCTACCAATGCATAAAATTTATAGGCCGAAAATCATTCTTTGTACTTGTGTAATGGAGCAGGAACTCACAGGTCTTGAGGGAAAGAATGCTCATCACTAAAATGTTATCATTGAACATCCTGGAGAAGATTTCTTTTTTAATTATTCTGCTGAAACACAAGCCATAAGATAGTCCTTACTTGAGCCTGTCTCCTTTACTGAGCTGCCTGTGACAATTTATGAAGCAACACCTGCATTGATAACTCACTGTCCTCCCACTCCCCCCGCTTGGCTATTTGCTCACCTGTTACTTGATGTCTGACTCCCCGTTTAGAGCCCTCAGAAAGAGGAAGGTTTCTTTTTGTTCATTTTAATAGGATGCTAAATAGAAGACTTTTAAACAGAATTTCCAAGGACTATTGCAAGAAATACAATACTTCTGTTTCTTCTGCAGTAGAAGGAAATGTTATAATTAAGCATGAAATAATCCAGAAAACTCAGCTGAAGTATTCATTTAGTCAAAAAGAAGAAACAGAGAGTAATCATAAATCCAGTTTTCCTGGTATTTTGCTATATTACTCAGAGCTGCAAGTGAGAAAACAAACGGAAACTACAGAAATTTGTGGAAAATAACATTTTTGGATACTACAATGAATATAGCAGTTATATTCACTATCTCTTCCCTTATCTTGCTAGACCAGTCTGTTATATGAACAAACAGTTCTCTGTATCATCATTGAGTTTCTGAGTATCATCCGGACAGTTTATGTTCTTGCTCGTAATGGAGTTGGGTAGCTTGTTGCAGCTGTTTGTTCAGCAGACCCCAAAGTCCTCCAACCAGAGTCATTACTAATTCAAACAAACCACACTCAAACCCAATTAAATCTCTGCACCTTGGAACAATGCAGACCTAATTGTAGAGCTACATACCTTCCAGGGTGAGAGAAAGAAGAATCAAAAGCATGTCAATATGTACTAACAGTGTTCCATAAGAAACCCTGTGCTGTTCCTACTATGTAACCCAGAGGTTGCACCAAGTGGATACAGAATTCTTAATGGGAGAAAGCAGTGCAGCAAGTGATGTTGAATTGCATGCGGCTGGAGCTGGCTCACATACAGCTGTGCTGGGAAAGTGGTCTGTGTGGGCTCCCTGGAGATGCTAAACTCACAAATACTTGGTCTTCTTATGGACCAACAGTGAAACTCCTCACAAAATAATTAATGGCCAAGGTCTCTATTTCTGACAGCTCACATTAAAATTGCAGGCAGCTGGCACAGCTGGCATGTCTAGGCAAAGGGAATAAACTAGATATGGCCAGCCAGAAGAGTGACAAAAGGATTATAGCATTGAAACTGTGTTTGTGCTATAGGTGTATGCAAAAAATACAGCTGTAAATAATGACCAATAATAAACCTAATTCTAAAGATGGTTTTGTGGTAAACACAATAGAAAGGTGAACTGTAGGAGGGAAAAAAAAGAAAGAGTACACTAATTAACAGCAATATGTGATATATTAATTAGTGAGTTTTCTTTACAGCTAACTGTTACATCATCCTCCCACTTCTATTATCTAGCAAAAATAGCATTTGTGGTCATATTATTTTTTGTCCCTTTTTGGCATTCTGAAAACTAAAAAGATAATGATGTAATCAGAATGCAATTACTGACTTTTCCATTAGTACATATATATCCATTATAGTCGGTGACCACTGTTTCTCCAGTTAATATCTCTATTTACTTCCATGGTCATTGAATTTGTGAGGAACGTACGTTGTTTCAAGCCAGAAGGCTGTCTGAAATTTAGCTGTTTGGAAGAGCAGTTTACTCTTTCCTCTTTTCTCTGTTTGTGGTTTGGTTGTTCACTTTAACACAAACTCTATGGCAGCATTTTAGCCAGTTTACCTCTTAATTTTGTTTTACCTGAAATTAATTTTCTCCCAGTTACTGCTAGTGTTTTGTGAAGATTTACAGAAGGACTTCTGGGTATTCCAAAAATGCTTTTATTGGCCTAGAGGTGTGCTTTTGCTATACACAAACTGGCCATAAAAAAATCCATGCAAGTACCCTGAAATTTTCCATCTTGGCTTTTTACCTAGCCCACTGCAAATGAGACAATTTTGAGGGTAATACAGAGGTGATTTCTGCAAATACTGTATGTAATATTTATATAACCACACAAGTTTATAACAATGTTCATGCACAGACGCTATTGACAAAATTGCAGACTGGATTAACAGTAGAAGAGCAGTCATTAGAGCATTCTCATCCACAGCAAACTGCAAAGATAACTTAGCAAATGACCAAAGGATGAACTCTCTTTAGAAATGAAGAGAAATATTTCATCATTATTTGCTTCTGGTTTGGAGAGAATGCTACCAAGACAGATAAAATTGTCAACCATGTTGAGTTCCTTTGATTTTGTGCCATGGTATAAACATGCAGTTTAGTGATTAACTCTTTCTTCTTATTAGTCATTTTATTACTTTTTCTTCTTTTCTTATCCTTCTTTGTACACTTTCTCTCATAATTTATTGGAAGTGGGCTTACTGAAAAAATGCTCAGTTCCTGAACTGTTCGAGGATTAAGATTTTGAATTTGGACTAAATGAAAATCAACAGAGAAAAGACACTTGTCCTACAACAGAAAACAAAATGTCCCGCAAGAGTTGTTGTTTCATCATTTCTTTGCAAATCCTCCAGAATGTTTTTCTGATGCACCGCATCAAATCTAATATTCAGTTCTTACTGAATATTTCAATTGTAGATCAATTTTTGTCCAGTGTACTGATCAAGATCCTTGTAATAAGGTTTGATTTTCTACAAAAGTTACAGAAGATTTGCAGTTAACTAGATGAAGTGTGAGATAGAGTGACCTCTGTAAATAAACTTTTATTTTTTTGGGGGGGGGGGTCTGCATACTAATGCTTTTGGTTTCTGTTTCAGGTGAAAAGAAAGTGGCCTAGAATCAACATCTCTGTTTTTTACAAGATCACTGCTCCGTGTTTACATTTTTCACTAAATGCCTGCTAACTTGTAGACTACTTGTCATATGTGGGTTTTCACACTCCATTTTCCAAATCATATTTAGTTCAAGCTAGCACAGAACATGGAAACCCAACTGTTCTTGACAGCTTTTCCTTCAGCAATGGTCTATAGACAGTTAAAGGAAACAATAGCTGTTCCAAATTTGTATTTGCTGGTATGGGGAATAAGGTGATGTGGAATAGAAAACTGATGCATAACAATATGAAAAGATATCTCAAAAAAATAAAGAAGTTAAATCCCCTAATCTGAATGATGATTCATAAGTCTACATCACAAACCTGTAAATAGATTACTCACAAATTAGCATACTTACAATCAATTAGGGAACTATCTCCATCCATACTCCTTTTGGAAAGGCATGTATTTTGTCCCATCCTCTCCTTGCTTGTATACCACAACTGCAAATAGCCATCTGATGAGTGAAGTATCTTCTGTACTCAGTGCAAGAAAAAAACAATATTATGATTTGCCTATGCATGAACAAGAACTACCACCCATTATGGACCATGTGCTAGCCCCACACATCAATACCTTGCCACTTTAATCTGCAGAGAAAAGAGCAAGCAGATTTTGGGGCTGGTGTGAAATGAGGGACAAGTGGAGCTAAGTAATAAAAGTTGCTTTATGAAGACAGAAAGGGGACTTTTATTGTGGATAAAACTTTGAAGAACAGTAATTCTGTGTGGTTGTGTAAAAGGTAGAGTTATTAAAGCTGGTGTCTCAGTTTTACTTTGTAATACTAATGGAAATATCTTCATAACATTAAAATACAGAAAACATTAGGATTAAAATATGTGTGTGTGTATGTGCACATGTCTATATGCCTATATATGAGTGTGCTTTGTATCCTTATTCCCCACTCCTGTTATTCACCGAGATATCTTCAACCTTTTCACCACAAATGTATGCATCCCTGTTTCAGACATATAAAACAGGAGAACACACTTGGGGGAAAAGAGGAATTTCTTCAGACTCCCATGATGTTTCACAGATTGGATTTCTGTGGCTTTTTCCTAACTTCCTTTTCAGGGAAACAAGGTACCAAGTAAATGGGATCTTTTAACTCTGAGTTTATCTGACAAGAATCTAACCTGCATAGCAAATTGTTAACGACTAATAGGAGTTTGTTCCAAGCTGGTTTATGTCAGTTCTACTATAATGGGGCAGGAGGGGCAATGTGTCATTAATATTGCAATGGTTTAGGTCCCCTCCTTGCACGAGATCAGATTAAGTTCACTGCATAATTCATGGTTGTATGTTCAATGATTGCCATTTAAGAGTGGTGGTTCGCCTCCACCTCAGTTTGTTATAACAAACAAGTCATATTTGCTTTTGAATTGCAAGGGAAAATTGGATGAAGAGGAATGCAGAAATACTTTCTGGGGACCTTTTATTCTTTAAAAGGAAACTTGAAATCAGAGTTTTGATTGCCTGAATGCTGTTTACCATTTAATCTATCTTGATAGAGTAGTAATTTAAGAGTTCTCAACATCTTGCTTCAGATGCTGAACAACTTTTAGTAGTTGGGTCCCAGCTGAACATTTTAACTCGTGCAAAGGGGACATGAAAACAGTGACCTACCTCTGAAAACATCTTTTTAAATCAAAAAAGTGTGGACCGTATGACTGGAAGTAGAATTTTCTAAGTACCAAAATGGGAATTACGAATCAAAGTCCACAGGCTCCAGTTTCCTCTAAATGAATAAGCAATTGCACGCGACAGGATGTATATCAGCTGGCCAGTGTTTGTAAAATTTAGGTGCAGTGTTGTGCCCTAATGTAACCTATAGTGTGCGTATATTGGATGATACATGCAGTCCATGGACTTACTAAACTTATACATGTTTTTTTTGGATAGGAAAAAGTGTACACAGAAATTTAAGAAACAATATTTAAAAAATTTCTTTAGAAATAAGCAAATTGTTCTCTAAGGAGGACTGCTGAGGAAAATTGCAAAGTTACTTCCATGTATAATAAAATCTATACACATGTCCTTTCCCTAGTCCTCAAGTTATTGAGAAAAGTGCTTTTAATGCAGATTTTTAAATGCAGATCTTGGCTCTACATAAAAAAGGCTTGGGAATAGGAAAGAGGGTTAGTCTAGATGATCTCAAGAGTTCTTTTCCAACCAAAACGATTCTGTAATTCTCTGACAAATTGAAATACTCGCCTGGCGTGGAGATGGAATACATCTCCACAACAGGTTGAGCTGTAGGAACACACCACACAATTTGCCACCACCTTCTCTGTTCCTACAAACACTCACCGCAGAGCTTTGTCCTTTAAAAATGGGCAAACTCCACCCAGTTCTTAATGTAAAAAGGTGTTAATAAGTCATAACGTAAAAAATAGTTTTAAAAGATTATTAATATTCAGGTAAAATAGTGGTTTCAGTTATTGATTACAATTATTGATTAAGAAATGGATGCAGCCAAAAGGTACTGACCTGCAGAAGTCAGGACTATGGATACTACTGTGTTTCCTTTCTTGCATAAATTTTTCAGTACTTGACTTTATCCTTCAACTTCTAACAAAATTATTCTCAGGAGAAAAAGTAAATTTGAGATTAGTATTTTACATGTGAAAAAATCTACAGTTGATTGCATTTAGTCATCTTTGAATATGTCTTTCCTTCAGGTGTAAATAGCTGATGACTTCAGTGTGGATTTGACACAGTTGCTATAACTTGTGCTAATCTACAGATCTCACACTTCTCTACTGCCTTATACATGTTGATATTTTATTATCACTTAATAGTTTATTTTGTCATCTTTTTAAAAATTTCTTTCATACAGTGGGCATATATTCTTAAGTGTATTATCTCAGATTCTGTGAACTCTGGAAACCTAACATTGCCACAGTTGCAAAGATATTACTTATTAAAAATCTACTTTTCATAGTAATTACAGAAAAGGAAAAAAATACAATAATGTAAGTTATGTAGAAATTATATTCATTATAAACATTTAATCAGTGAAGAGTATCACTAACTGTAATCACATATGCAAAAATTATTATAATTATACATGCAAAAGAGGTGCTACAACTAGTGCATGTACAAGCATAACCGTTACAACCCAAGATTCTTCTAGTTCAAGTATTGCAATACAGAAAATGTATCTCTACTACTGCTTTGAGGCTAGTTCACCTAGAAGAGGGATATATAGTCAGTTTAAATATCTCAAATCTGTTGCTTGTCATGAGCATAGCTCCATGTAATTGAGGTTTTAATGGAATATATCATAGAAAGAGATTATATTTCTTTCACATAAAAGTTGGGAAGCTGCATCCAACAATGTGTCCAAAATGTTAACATTTTGTAGGCACTGAAATATGAAGAAATTCCAGACTTCAAGGCACCTGGTCAATCCTCATTCTTCTCCCTACTGAGTAGGCTGCAGGCATTCAAATTTGAAGTCTCTGGTTTTGTGTTTGTTTCCTTACAAGCCCTATCAACTTCCATGGTCACAAAGTGAAAAAAAAAAGTCACTTATTTTGCAGAGAAATTATAAATAGTCTGGTGCTCCCAAATATGTGAAGGTTATTAATGCTTAACCTAATTTTATCTTCCAGAGAAATACAGATAATCTATAACATGTTCTGATTGGTTGAGCTGGCATGAATTCAGATTAAGGCTACTGAAATCAGTGAAGTTCCTGTGAATTTTCAAGACAGAACGTCTTCAGGGAAAATCCTCATAGAAGTCAGCAGAGATACAGCACTTTCTACCTGCTGAAGATCTAGTCTAGTGTCTGCAACAGGACAGTTAAAAACCTGGTTGCATATATATATATGTAATAAAGAGAGATATACATTTAATGCTAGACAATCAGCGGTACATTCCTATTATTGCTGGAATAACAAAATCCACAGTGGGGAATTCTGTCTAAATAAATAGTCAGTCTGCTGTTGAATACAAGCCAGTTAGCAGATTGACTACAAAGATGCCATCAATTTGAATCAAGAGGATGCTTTTACAAGTTGCAAATGTCTTCTGACTTTTTTTCTGACTCATTAAAGCTTTTATGAATCTTGCCAGATGTTTAAGGCCTCGGGGAAAGTCAAAAGTACATGGAAAGATGACAAAAGAAAAATGGGTAGATAGAAATACTGAGAATTATGCTGCATTTTTTGTTCTAATGTAACATGTCTGCTTTGGAATTGGCCTTTTCTTTCTTTGGGGTCATAATTTCTTATAGTACTTTCATTCTTTTATAGAACAGAGCCCTGTATTTTCCGACATTCAGAAAAATTTCTGGTTAGCCATAACGCTACATACTTTTAGCTCCAAATTATAGGTCTTCTTACACACTCTGTGGGTCTGTTTGGACCACTGCTGAACTGGAAGCATGATAAACACAGACTGGTAATTTGATAATCTTGATTTTTTCCCTTATGTTCAATGATATTTATTAAATATTATCCTTTAAAAAAGTGATCTAAACAAGCTTCATCACAGAATTTTGCTGAAATTCCTTTGAAATTTACATAATTGCTGCGTTCACTATGTATTTCTATAGCAGAACTACAGTAGCAATTATGTGAGCAATGCAATAGTCAACTTTTCACAGTACA
Organism: Steatornis caripensis; assembly: GCA_013398225.1. Classification (NCBI taxonomy): domain Eukaryota; kingdom Metazoa; phylum Chordata; class Aves; order Caprimulgiformes; family Steatornithidae; genus Steatornis; species Steatornis caripensis. The sequence goes on along the minus strand of VZSC01019818.1, from coordinate 28,924 downwards.
TTTAATTCTGCCACTGCCGTAAAGCATAAAACGTTCCTACTAAGCTTGAAATGCAAAATCAGTTGCCAGTTCTGGGTCTATGTTAGGAATAGTGGTCTGATTTTTCTAGACAGACTGTATTTGTAAATCAATTAATATTAGCAGTGTTGTCACATTAGAGGCTCATACCCCAGGCTCTCAGAAACACAGGTGGTAATACAGTCTGCAGCCTGGAATAACACAGGGAAGGTGCTTGATGCCAAGGAGATAGGCTCATGCTAAGGCTATAGCAATGAATGTCCCTTCAAGAGAAAAGAGCCAAAATACTCTGGCTCCAGACTGCAGTAGGATTCAACATTTCCTCTTAAATGATCCATAAAGAGCCAGGAAAATTCTCACCAGCACAAGCCAAAAAGAATTGGATGAATTAAAGGATAAAGAAAAAGAGGTTCTGCAGTGGTATAGTGGATATTAATACTTACATGCTAGCAAGAGTTTTGAATTTACTACAGTAGCTTGATTACTTTCCATCTCAGCCAAATCCAGTCAGAAGAACTGTAATAAAACCTTGTAGTCAAAGAAAAGTGGTTTAATATCACGTCTGTTGCAGCTGACAAAAACCTATATTATTAGAGCAGCTTCCAGTGATGAGGAACAGGATTAGGCACTAATAGAAAATCTGTCCCTAAAGACTGTCTATAAGGACACAGCTCTGTAGCAATCGACGCTTAATTCCAACAAGATATATTACAGTAAATAATTAACACTTAACAATACAAGATGATAGAAATTTAATAATTACACTGCTTTTCTTGGTAGCCTTTCCTCTTATGACAAAAATTTCTCAAATCCAATATGGGCTGTACTGTACATACATGACAAATAACAAATGACTTTCAACCTACTTTTTGCATAGGAAGTTTTCTGTTAGATTTTTTGTGCTACTTTCTATATCCCTTTCCAATCTGATCTTCTGAGGCAACTCTATTTATTAAAAAGATATTTGAAGCAAACAGCTCAATACTATGGACAACACAGGCTAGAAAATAGGGAATTAAGCAATGGTCTACTTCAGTTATCCTAAAAAATCTGTACAGAAACAGAAGGAAACTGCTCATATAATTTGATTCATATGTACAGCACTCTCAACAAAAAGAACTAAAGGTATTAGAACAGAATACTGGATAATTAGTCTTTCAACTGTTGGAAAATCTTGGCATAATAATACAAGTTGTGATTGGAACTATTAAAAGCAAAACTTTTGATTGTTGAGAAAAAAATAAAAAGGTCATATGGTAAAAATAGTTACACAGACAGACTGGGAGAGACATAATTATAATCCCACTATTGTCTGTGTGTGAATACTTTATGGCATTAATTACTGAACATATGTAAATGTATTTTTATGACTGCTTTAAATGAGTGCATTAAAACCAATCCCACTATACAGCATTTATGTGCTATTTTTGGCCAGAAATCTTATCTAAGGCAGTATTTAAAAGTTTTATTGACCTTTTTTTTTATTTGGGGGATTAAATAGTTGAGTGGAGGTCTTGCAGAGTTTTTCAACTTCAAAGTTGCATTTACAAGTACTCATTTGCCTTTAGACAAAGCCATCTCATCAGCTACTTCTTGTCAAATTGAATGTATGCATTTCTTTTGTAGTTTCTCCTCTCACTACATTTATTCATTTTAAAACACCTGGGTGAGATTTTGAACTGTAATCACAGAATCACAGAATGGTAGAGTTGGAAGGGACCTCTAGAGATCATCTAGTCCAACCCCCCTGCTAAAGCAGGTTAGCCTAGAGCAGGTTGCACAGGAATGCATCCAGGTGGGTTTTGAATATCTCCAGAGAAGGAGACTCCACAATCGCTCTGGGCAGCCTGTACCAGTGTTCTGTTACTCTCACGGTAAAAAAGTTCATCCTCATGTTCAGGTGGAACTGCCTGTGTTCCAGTTTGTGCCCATTGCTCCTGGTCCTGTCGCTGGGCACCACTGAGAAGAGTCTGGCCCC
>VZSC01019818.1:15002-26562 GCA_013398225.1 Steatornis caripensis | reverse complement strand
GGCCTTCCTGGCCGCAAGGGCACATTGATGGCTCATGGTGAGCCTCTTGTCCACCAGCACTCCCAGGTCCTTCTCTGCAGAGCTGCTCTCCAGCAGGTCAGCCCCCAGCCTGTACTGGTACTTGGTGGTGTTCCTCCCAAGGTTCAAGACCCTCTACTTGCCTTTGTTGAATTTCATCATGTTCCTCTCCGCCCAGCTCTCCAGCTTGTCTAGGTCACACTTCTATAGGAGTAGCTTATTTTTCACAAGATGTTGCTAATACAAAAGTGTTTACTATGCTAGATATTAGTGTCCTTGTTTCAAAATAATGGACTGTTTAGACTTTTGTTTTTGTACGCCTTTTTGATGACAAACTTTTCATAAACCAGAATCTTCTCTGTCGATCAGCTCAAATGAAAGACATAAAAAAAAAGGTCCCAGAAATCCTTCATTTGGTGTTGCTACTCTAGAAGAATAAAAGAATGATGCTTTGCAATCCCAACATTTTTGGCAAGATACTGTAGACCACAGTACTTACAGAACTTCATGGTAACTCATTTATCTCTGCCAATTTGCATCTGCTTTTTAAAAGGAGTGGGAGGAAGAGTGGAAAACCTGAATTGGCTTTGAGAAACCAAAAACTGGAGAAGTTCACTTTTCTGACTGGTTTTACTGTTCTTCTCACTATTTCTCCACTAGGATTTCATCAAAGAGCAAGTTATCCTTAATCTTTCTGTGACGTTAGACAAGTGTCTTAATTTCTTTCTGCTTCAATCTCTCATATGTAAAATAATGAGTAATATATTTTGTCTTTCATATCTATTTAAAACTAGTCCCTGGAACAGAGAATCCACATTTTTGTAAGCATGAAGAGCAAAAGGACTCCAACTGGAAATTGATCCCATAAGAGAAATAAAAAGTGAATGACATGTTAAGATAAATTAAACTTTAATGAGCTAGGTATCAAATTTTGTGGCTATTCGAAATGCTCTTTAGCCTAATATAGATTATCCAAATGCACAGAATGACAAATAAAGTGAAAATACAGATCACAGTAAACATTAAATGGAAAACACGGAAGTGTGCTCCTTCAGTATTCAGGCAAATATATTTAGCCAAAGAAAAAAATTAAGCAACATTATAGTGTGTAGATGCATACACAAACATCACATAGTTGTACAATGAAACAACAAAATAGCATAGAACTTTAGAGGAAAAAATACATTTTTTTCCCCAAGATAGCTCACAGACAGATTTTTCTGATGTCTTACGCAACTGAAACCTATTTATACCACACCAGTAACGTGTAATTTTGGAAGCATGCAGGGCAGTTGTCAGGCAGCTTTGACATCTGCTTGAGCCTAAAAAGTTTTCTTCATGTTCATCCCTGTAAATAAAAAAGAGTAATTCCTTGGACTCCTGAAGAGGAGTCTGTCCCTCAGCAAATTCCTTCTTTACTGACTTGTTTAAACATGCATTCTGAATATTTGACAAGAGTGTAGCACTTGATAAGGTACTTGCATGAGGGATCAGCAAAGGAAGAGAGTTAGGTATGCATGTAAATAGCTATTTAGGCTACACAGATTTCCCCAGACTTCCTTTCAGAAAATCCTTTCCTGTGATCAGAAGTTGAATTTAGCTCCAGTAAATCTGGGGATACCCTGTTCTTTTCCATCTCAAATGAAGATTTGTCTCACAGGGATCAGTTCAATTTATCACTAGGCAAAGACAACCACATGGCATGGGGCATAAGGAGGCCAGGGCTGGAGGGGTAGGGGGACTGGGGGTGTGGAATTTGAATGGCTCCAAAGTAATCTGATATAAAACTGTGTAAAAATAGAAAAAAAAAAAAGTGGCTCTGGTTAACAAAAATTACTAAAGCCAATGCAACCTATCTCAGCACCCTTGTAACAATTTCTATTTCATCTGACGCTGGAAACTCCCAAAGTCAAAATAAACCTGAAGCAAATCTAAGTAGAGTCTCAAAATCTGGTCCACCTCTGTAGGAATGAGATATTTTCTTACTGCTGCTTTTTATCAATACCACGTTCAATGATCCCTTTATGTGAGGTAAAATACACTGGTGTAGTAAAAGATATCCCTTGACATAAAGTAATTATAATTTTAGTCTAGGAAAAAGAGTCAGAAGCTGAAGAATGAAAGCATCTTCATCCTCTCAAAACAAGAAAACAGGTCAGGTTAAGGGAAACCTGGATACTGTCACAAAGCCAGCTTCACTACTGGTGCAGGAGTGACCGTAATGCCCAGGGAGACTGCTACAGTTCAAACAGGTCCTTAGCACTGCTTAAATTGAAGCTGGAGTTACTTTTTCTTCTGGAAATATCCCTGGAACAGAAAGGGAGAGAAAGGGCATAAAGCCATCATAGTCTTTGCATTTCCAGATCTGAAAACTCTGTTTGGTGAAGCAGTATGATTAAGCAGAGAATGGCAGAGCTCAGAGGGTTGTGATCAGTGGCACAGAGTCTGGTTGGAGGCCTGTGACCAGTGGTGTTCCCTAGGGGTCAGTGCTGGGTCCAGTCCTGTTCAACATATTCATCAGCGACCTGGATGAAGGGACAGAGTGTACCCTCAGCAAGTTTGATGATGATACAAAGCTGGGGGGAGTGGCTGACTCACCAGAAGGCTGTGCTGCCATTCAGCGTGACCTGGACAGGCTGGAGAGTTGGGCGGAGAGGAACCTGATGAAGTTCAACAAGGGCAAGTGTAGGGTCTTGCACCTGGGGAGGAACAACCCCATGTGCCAGTACAGGCTGGGGGTTGACTTGCTGGAGAGCAGCTCTGCGGAGAAGGACCTGGGAGTGCTGGTGGACAACAGGCTCACCATGAGCCAGCAGTGTGCCCTTGCGGCCAGGAAGGCCAATGGCATCCTGGGGTGCATTAAGAAGAGTGTGGCCAGCAGGTCGAGGGAGGTGATCCTCCCCCTCTACTCTGCCCTGGTGAGGCCGCATCTGGAGTACTGTGTGCAGTTCTGGGCTCCCCAGTACAAGAGAGACAGGGAACTACTGGAGCGAGTTCAGCGGAGGGCCACGAAGTTGATTAGGGGAGAGGAGCATCTCTTTTATGAGGAAAGGCTGAGAGAGTTGGGTCTGTTTAGCCTGGAGAAGAGAAGGCTGAGAGGAGATCTGATCAATGCTTACAAATATCTGAAGGGTGAATGTCAAGAGGACTAGGCCAGACTCTTCTCAGTGGTGCCCAGCGACAGGGAGGGTGGACTAGATGGTGTCTAGAGGTCCCTTCCAACCCCTACCATTCTGTCATTCTGTGATTCTGTGATTCTGTACCTGCAAGCTAGTTTTGGCATTAAGCATATATACTTCATCTCATCTGAAAGGTACTTTGGTTTCTGAAATGTAATTCNGACTAGGCCAGACTCTTCTCAGTGGTGCCCAGCGACAGGGAGGGTGGACTAGATGGTGTCTAGAGGTCCCTTCCAACCCCTACCATTCTGTCATTCTGTGATTCTGTGATTCTGTACCTGCAAGCTAGTTTTGGCATTAAGCATATATACTTCATCTCATCTGAAAGGTACTTTGGTTTCTGAAATGGAATTCCTAGATTTATTGTAAAATAATCTGGAACAAATACTGTGACAAGGTAATTTTTAACAAAACAAAATGTTACTTTACTGTTCATCCTTTGCTATATATGAGGCTTCTGTTTGTCTCTTAAAGTTGTTCTAAGAACAAACAGCTTCTAGGCAAATCTTTCTGTTGACTACTAATTTCCTAACCGTGTGTCAGAATCCAAGGGATTGATTCTCCGCTTAGTTACACTAATGTAAAACATACTCACAAAAGATTCTGTAATTGCTATTGGTAATAATGTCTTTTGTTCTGGGAAAGATATGATTCTTGAAAATTTTTTCCTGATCCAAGAAAGACTTTTTAAAAATTTTTAAATTCTAAAAACTAGTCAATTTTTCACTTACAATAGATATTTATATTATATTTTACTCTAAGAGATATAAGCTTCATAGCCAGTAGCTATCAGAGAAAAACAGTTAATTTTTTTGGTTGACTTTATGAGGGTTCTAGGACTTGAGGCTTGCAGAAGTCACTGCTGCAAAGTTTGCCCAGTTTTGCTTTAGGGATTTTGAATCACAGGTATTATTTAACTTTTACACCCAATATGTATCCTACTGATATCATCAAATACCATCACAGAACTGTTCTGAAGGATTCCTGTTCCTATGAAGAGCTAGCATTCAATGTCTGACCTAGATTCAGAGGTATTGATACTATCATTTCCAAATGTATGTGCCCACAGTCGGCTTTGTTATATGCAAGCTAAATACAGTTTCCCTGCAAACTGATAGCTTGGCTTCTTCTTTATCCACCTACTGAAACTACATTATTGCAGATAGCACGTTTAACTAATTTCCTGCCAGTTTGAGTTTAATTGTCTTAACTATCATTTCCTGTGATGCAGTGTTATTGTAACATGTCCACCTAGTTAACAAGGATGATGTGAAACATGGGGTTTTTTGTATTTTCAGTGGATGTGCTACTGAAAAATAACCGGAACACATACTTTAGCAGGTGTGTTAGTCTTGGCTATTCTTCCTAGCTGGATTTCCTGATGGTTTTTGTTGTTCCCACATCTCATCTCATCCCCCATCCTGGATGTGCAGTGTAAGAAAGGGCAATCATTTCAGGGAGGAGTATGCCTGTATTGACCTTTAGAAGGCTTAGTAAATGAAAAAGGACGTATGAAATTGAACAAGATGGATTTATAGTGTTTCTGGCAGTACAGGTTAAACAAATACTGAACAAACTCAAAACAGAGCTGTCCAAACTGCACAGTTTAACACTTGAGCCCTGTAGAACGACTCATGGGAGACGGGCAGAGTGGTATTTACTCATTCTGGTTTAAACTATGATTCATGCCAAGCAATACTGAAGATTGAAAGACTGGCTAAGTGCGCTTGTAATGAGCCTCCCTTTGCAAGTCTAGGTCAGGGTCCATGCCTTGACACTAACATTCAGCCTGTCACATGTAACCATTTCACATCATTACTTGGTAACGTTGCCTTCAGCAAAACAGAGGTACAGGAAAAAGAGTAGGGACCTCTCCAAGTCTTTACTTTTGCGGAAACAAACTTTAAAAGATATCTCTGTACTTAGCCAGGGCAAGGTATTTAATTGTGTGTTTGAACTAGAATTTAAAATACGAGTTCGGATAAAGAAGTGTAACAGTAGGTTTGTGCTCTCCAAAATTGGTATTTTGAGAGTTATCAACCCAAAATCTACTTTTGAAACCAGATATACTTCAAAACAAGCTGTTGTCAGAGCATTCCTAACATACTTGACAACATGAACCTAAATTTGGACTTGAGTATTTTTCAGGTTTGACTACATCTTCAAATCCTGGCTATGAATTTGTTTAAGATCTCGGGATCTCAGAATGAACTCCACTGAAAATATGCATGCCCTTCCATTGCATCTTAGATTCTAATCTGGGGTCATTTAGAAGTTCTTGTGGACCTTTTAGTCCAAGCGAGTGTCTATAAACCGTAAATAATATTCAGGATGGAATTTTACATCAGAGAGTGACAGTTTAGGGACTGAGGAATCATTACATTTTTGAACCTTGTAGGATGACTTTAGGCAGCAGAATATAACTTCCCAAATTGAAAATTAGTCACAATACTTGGAAGAACAGCTTTATCTTTGAATAATATTCATAGATTTTTACTGAGCTCGAGAGGAGGCTTTATTGTTGTCCTAGAAAGATAAACCAAGTGAAATTCCATAATGTAACAGGAATCTCCAATCTCATATATTCTTATGGATTTGAGCTCTCAGGAATAGAGGAGAAAACAAAGAAAGTCTGGCTAAGTAAACGAGTGCATACAATGTATGAGCGCAAACATGCTCTTTTCTAATGACAAAAAGCTTCAGGGCATGAAACTCTTGCTTTTACTACTCTAGATCCCGGAAGGACAAAAGTTTTTACATATTATTCAGCTGATGCTATCAACCTAACCACATGTGCTCATCCTGTTGTGCCAATTACAAACTTATCTTAAAGTCAAATACAGAATTTCATACAGAAGAGCCACATTAGTGTTTGGGCTTTCCTTTGCTCTGTTTCACCCCCTTGGCAAGCTGTAATTTTATCTCCCGTGATGGGAAGCATGACTGGGTTTTGATACAATTTCAGTTTCAGTCATTCAAACACACTGAAGTTGGCATATTTTGTAAGCTGTCATTTGTGAGCATTGGCTTTAAGCTATGACTTGAAAAGACCTGTGGGAGAGGTGGTATATTAGTAAGTACTGAACCTGAGAGAACATCTCAGAGATGTTACATCTGAGATAGACCTCCAAGACACATTTGTACTCCAACTTTTCTTCAGAATGGGCTAGGATGATAATTTAGTGATGATGCATCATTCTGCACTGTTTCATAATCAGGGAGTCCAGCAAGGAGAGTAGACAGAGTATTCCAGATGTTCCTGCAGCTCTCTTACTCCCTGCTTGAAAAGAAAAGAAACATGCAAATTCTAATTACTGGAAAGCCCTGGGTCATTGTCCCGGAAACCTGTAAAAGGACAGTGGCATTGTGACATTTTCCAAAATATTTTATTTGATTTGCAGTTTTTCAGATATTCAAACAAACTTGGTTTGTTTTTTTATAGTGGTAGATCCTTATTTAGCGCCCACTACCCAACAACTGGAATTCTATCATATACCTTAGGGTTACACTGTGAAATTGCTTTAATAATGATTAAATGGTTAAGTTAGTTGTGTATTGATTCTCTGTCCATTCTTGGTTTTTTGCCATCCCATTGCACTGTGTGCCACAAAGGAGTTGTTTATTCTTTTCACTGTTTGCCATTTATTAACAATAAGTTTGACCTAAGCAATATTATGGTCAACTAATTTTCTAAAGTTTGTTCTCTTTTCGTGTCAGGTGAGTTATAAGAATGATTAAGCTTTTGTATTGTTTTCCTTTATTTTTAAGAGGACATGAGTTACAGATATTCAGCTACCTAAAAGAAATAAAATATCTCTGACCGAGGGCTGTTAAATTTCTTAACTTTCTGTTAAAATGCTAGAGTTTCTTGCCGGAAACTTCAGTGAATAAAGCACATAGCAAAGGATAATCAGCGAGCCTGAGATTTATATCTTACTAAAGATTGATTCTTTCATGGTAACATCTGAGCATTTTGTTGACATTCTTCTAGTCCTACATTAATTTACAAAGCCTTTGGTCAGCCTTTAAAACTTAATCCAATGAAAAATTTCACAGTTAGGTATAATCCTTTGGACAGAGCCTATCTGACGAGGCAGTTCAATAATGGATTATTGGATAAGTCTATTATTAAATGCTAGCCTTCAAGAAATTGTCTTCTTTTTATGCCTCAAGCACTCTGAAACATAACCAAGCAATGAGTAACACATAAATGTGATAATATACCTTTAATCCTGCTGGAGTAACCTAATCCGCTGCTGTATTAAAGACAGAATGTTCTGTGCTTATAGGGCCTTGATATAAAGGTGTATAATAAGTTTTAAAGGACAATCAAGTTCTTTCTCTCAGCTGATCATGGTTGTACTTCAAAAACTATGAATCTTTTCTATCAAAATTCTTCAATCTAACATTTTTGCTGATTTAGCAGCATTCAGCTATTGCAGTATTATTGGCTGCATTATAATTTATGAATCCATTGCTGTCTGAATCACATGTGAACGTACAAAGCAGCAGCAGCAGCAGATACCAACAGAAGGAAAGAAGCAGGCAAACACCAGGACAATTTTATACTTAGAGCTCTGGTTTTGGCCGCAAAATCTGGATAATATCCCCAGTTTTGTTTGAAACTCCTTATGCAATCCGGAGCATATCACCTAATGTGGGGTTTCTCTCATCAGATCTTAGCAGACAAAAAGTTGTCTAAGCTACTTACTTAGACTCTATATAGTATGGAAAGAGCAATATCTCCAGGACACAATCCATCTCACCTAACTCAGATACTTCATCCAGTCTCAAGTTAATAGGTTTTTTGAGGATTGCCTATTGTCCCAGATTTTACTACCTGAGCAAAATTAAAACTTACCAGTGGCAAAAATAACTCTGAAATTTCACAGCTTGTCAGCTAACATTCTCAAAATTAATTTGCCTTTTTTTTTTTTTTTTTTGTTTTGTTTCTGTTTGTACAGAAATGGTTGTGAACTTACAAAATCAGTTTGGCAAGCTGTCTGGTTCAGTGCGACCTGCTGAAAAGCCAAATCCTTCAAGTTTTCAGTTAAGNTTTTTTTTTTTTTTTTTTGTAATCCTGCCACTATATGTATGAGGAACATCTGCACTCAGGTCACAGAGAAATTTGTGGGGAGGATAAGCAGGACACCATCTCTAGATAGTACTTTGGAGACAGGACGACCTGGTCACATCAACTGTTGCTCATCATGTTTGAGTTGAGACCCACTTCATTTATTCTCCTTCCTTCTCTCATTCCATTCTCAAACTGGAAAACGGTAATCCCAAAGTGGGGAAATGAAGAGGAGGAGGAAAGAGTGTATAGACTTTAACTCACAAGGAAATACTAGTGATAGGGAACAGTGTTGCTTCACATTTTGTAGCTCAGCTCCTCTCAGCTTCTTTCAACCACTCCCACAAGTTTGACAGCAGTGGTGGTGAGCAGCACAGAAAAGCAGTGAGGAGAAGTAGGACAGTGGCTGAAATAATTCACTGAGGCTCCATCTAGACTGTATGTTTGTTTCCACATTTCATTTCCATTCATTTCAGTTAAGGTAGATAAGTGATTAAACACAATGACTCACATTTTGTCTTCTTTCGTTACAAACCAGTTACTTTAATTTATTCTAATTGATGAAAAAACTTTTTACTTTTTTAATGATTGCTGCTCAAATATTATGAGTGAACCCAACAACATGTTAGAGATAAAAGTAATGTTATCTGGCCAGAAAACTAGTTTGAACAATGTTAAAGAACATGAGCTACTATGATTTCAGTCTAAAATCCCAACTTTGGAAAAACAGAGACATTATGACTTGGAACAAAAGTCTTTAAATTCCCATGAAATTAAAAAATGTGAACTGAAATCAAAGAAACATTTCATTTTCTCTGTGACATTTTTCTTAAATCTGTCAGAATTTTATCTTTTTGTATCTGTAAATTACAGATACATTTATTATTATATCAATTTTTAACAATATACCATACCAAATCAATTTAACCACATGAACTTTCATTATCAATCAAACCTGTATCATTGACAGCAACATATTCTTGCAAAGTATTCTTATCATGATTGAAAAAAATTCTTATGCATTTTCAACCAGTTTTAATTAGTTGCTCTAAGATAAGAAATTCATCCTACAGGCAAAGCTTTGGATGAATACTTTGGAGATTAGGATTCAATTTGAAAACAACAATAATGGTTCTTCTGTGGGTTTTGGAAAAATATATTTATTTATCTTGTGTTTCAGTTCCTCATCTTTAAAATAGGATTTAGGTTAATCAGTGGATACTCAAGTACACTAGTTAGATATTCAAGCTAAATAGTTTGACAGATTTCAATTTGAAGTTTTCAAATTTAGTAGTCTGATAACAGTGTTCACAGACATCCATATAGATAAAGAAATAAACAGCTCAAATGAGTAACGTGAAAACATAGCACTTCACTTTTAGCCAGTACTCCAGTCCAATCATTAGTGACTGAATATTGCTCCCATCTGTAGGCTAAGAGGTACAATTTTTTTGTGATCTTAGCTTATTTCTTAATGGACAGATATCTGTATCATTAAAGATCCCCTTCATGATTAGTACTAATCGACACCAGTGCTGAGAAGACTGGAAAATGACCTGAGCTCTGAGACCATCTTTCCTCTAAACTGTTCAGTTGAATTCACTAGAACAATGATGAAAAATAAATATGGGGCACCAGAGGAATTTTCCTTCCTTGTGCACCTGATGGATTAATGACAGATTTCAGACTGCAGCACAAATTGAATATTTTTAAATAATTGGTATATCTCAGAAAAACAATTATTCAAATTTCAGTTAAATACCTAATTGATTTTCACAGAATTCTTAAATCTCTCCATTCCTCCAGGAAGGAATTATTTCTTGCTGGTAGATAAGTACTGCAATTTAGTATGTGTTTTCCTCCTGAGAAGAGGGATATTATTTTTTTATTATTATTTATCTATTTTTGAGAATTGTTTCTATTATTGTGCCATCTTTGATTCTAAATGTGAAATTTCTGGAAACCATATGCCTCAAAAGAAAATGCAATGCTATTCGTTGAGCTGGCTCAGTCTTTTTATTTGATTGACTTTTTATGTCATGGTACTTGGAGGAGATTAGAATAGTTCCATGGTTAGTATTAATAAGAGTCATCCATTTACAGTTTGCTTTGGAAAATGACATTCAACCACCTTCTTCCCTTGATACATTGATACTCAGAGAAGGCCAACAAATTCAAAGAATGTCAAGGAAATCAGTCATCTCTCTATATAAGTATTTATAGCAACAAATATATCCTCCCAGACCACTGAAGGACAGCCTTATTATCAAGACAGTTTATGCTGAGAATTATTGCCATTAGACAGCAATTTTACTGAGAAATATTTGGACAGGATTTGATAGATTCATTTTAACTAACACCATACCATGTAAATTAAAACAAAAACTTTTCCGGTAAGTCTTAATAATTGTGGACCTGTCTTTAGACACTTCACATTACCATGCATTGCAAAGATAGAACAAAGTAGTTATTGAGTTAGGTGGGTAGGTTTTTATACACATTTTATGTTGGTGTAGATACAGACTACAGAGTAATTAAATATCATTACTTATTCTGCTTAAAGTTATATGTTGTTAAATTAAATACAATTTTAGAAAGAATGAGCAAACTTGTGGTCAGAGCAATAACCTGTTCCATTGCTACCATGCCCACTGACTGTATTTTTGGATAAATCTTTTAAAATCTCTATTCACTTATTATTTTCTCAAAGAAGATACAAAACCCAACAAGTATCTGTGTGAAGCTGAGAACAAAGAGACTAAATAGTGTGAACATCAGTTTTGAATATATTTCTTGTGTCTTCTTTGCATCTGTCTGCACCACAGTGGGTGCTGGAAAGATGTCTACATCACAGCTACTCTTTACAGTTAGTTTGATACAAAGGTATCAACAAGAGGAGAAGCAAAGCAAGAATTAAACTTGTTAAGGTTCAATTAGCGGCTGTAATACAAAATGCAGTACTATAGTTATCTACTGTGATTGGTACCAGCCCTACTGGTCACTGTCACACAAATTTGTTTTCAAGACTCTGCTGTCTATTACAGTACTGATTTAGATAACAGCATCTGAACTTTTCGCTTTAGGGGAGGAAAAGGAAATGACGTTTTGCTCATTATTACAGAGCATCCAAATGTATAGATGAACAAAGTGAAAGTAAAGGAGATTCTTCTCTGCCATTACCTGGCCTCCAAGGTGTCTCCTCCCAAAGTCATTCTGCATGCAGTTAGGCATGTATATGAAAATTTAACTTAGGATACTAATTGTTCTAGATTCCCTCTGCAGTCAGCAT
>VZSC01019818.1:3770-14892 GCA_013398225.1 Steatornis caripensis | reverse complement strand
CTCTACAGTCAGCATTGAGAGAGAGACAGAATATGATTCCATTCATTTATTTCTCGAATCTTGTCCTGGAAATGTTTTATTCAGCAATCCCTAGTTTAAACTTTTTTCAGAATCACAGTAAACTTTTTCTTTCATTTTGATGATATTTTTGGTCTGAGAATTAGTTTCAACCAGCCTACTTATAAAGAAAATAGAAATAAAATAATTGTGGCCTCTGAGAGGAGCACGAGCTTTTAAAAGCCAAACATTATGGACAACAATCAATATTATTTGCGTTTTCATGAAATCTTGTGCACAACGACTAAGTTTTATTCCTACAAAGTAGGATGCTAAAGTCTGGAATAAACTAAGGTTTGATTATAAGGGAAGAAACTAAAAGAATTTTCACCTGGCACCATTCCTTTCATTTTGTTTTGAAAAAAAAAGCTTTCATAATGCTTCTGCAGGCTTCTTTATCTATTTCTTTTGATGTTGTTTTCTGACTAATTCTGTTAAAGAATAGGGGAAATGTTGTGAAAAGTGACTTTTTATTTTGGAAGATGATATTCAAAACTAGCAAAAGGTGATGTAAATGATCCAAATGTTGTAAACATCATTATTGCTCAGTAGAAGGCCCTGTTGAACTGCATCTTTCATAGTCTGTAGTGAAACTAATTTTAACAAGTTCTGCAGGCTTCCTTTAAATAACATCAAGAAAGATGTCATGATTACATGGACAAACAGCAAGAGTCTCTATGTTTATGTAAATTATTTATAGTTTAATTAAAGCTAATTACCTATAAATAAATGTTATTTTTTACTTGTTGATGCGAATAAATGTTGAGTTTAATTAAACCATAACCAAACCATAACAAAAATATTAAACCATAATAACAAATTTATAAATTTCTTAAATGTAGAGAAAACTGACAGTTGGATAGAGCTGGCTCCTGGTGTCCATCTGTCATTTTACTCAATTTTTTCTTGTATATCTATGCCTCTGGAAGCTTCTTTCAGGGACTTCATAATTTCAGTCATTTTAATTGCCATTCAGCTGTGTCTCTGAACCATGGTTGAAGCTGCCAGCAATAAGTAAGGACCACACATACCAGTGAAGGGTTTTTAGGTGTCGACACCAAGATTCTTCTGTCTTTTGTAGAATGAGACACCTGCGAACCTTCTGCGTAGACAGAGTAGGGTCAATTTTCTTGGGTTGTAAGGCTGAAAAGAGACAGAGGTACAGTCTTAGCTTTTCACTTTCTGGCTGTTTACTTTCTTCATGTCTTGGTTGTCCCCAAACCAGAAGTACAGAGGATCAGAGCTTGGTCTTTGTAACCTTTTTGAACCCATGCACACCTGCTTGATGCACACAAGAAGTGTTTTTCCATTTGAAATAAGTCAAGGGAACAATTGTATAGCACTGTCTGGATCTGGCCAAGAAACAATTGCTTTATTGCTGCAGCATGTGTTGGATCTTTATTTTCTAAACATCCTGCTGGAAGATGTGCAATAAAACCCTTTTTGCAATCGTTTCTCTCTACATGGTGCTAAGGGTTCTCTGTTCCATCCTGCTCCAAATAACACATGTGAACGCCTTGCCTTTTGTTTTTAAGTTAGGACAGCTCCACAGGGCATATATTAACACATATTAATGAATGGATTATGGGCCTGTCAGAGCTTCCGGTGACGAATTTAGAACCCATTAAAGACTAGGCATTGATTGCACCAGAGACTATAGCTCTCTGTTTAATCCCTAGCAGGTGGGCACTGGTGCAAGCTTCACCATCTTGCATCAGCAGTGAACCTCGAATGTGACCTTTCCAGAGGGAGAAGGGTAATTCATTTGCTGTGTTTACTTTATCTTCAACTTCTTTTTAGAGGGAGACTCCTAACTGTGCTGAATTGTTCTAAGCAAGGAGTGGCAGATGTGTGATGTGGCTCACGTTCTTGAAGGATTCTGTAGCAGTTGCTGTATGTTTGACCTTCAGGCAGTTTAATGTCAAGTCCCTATGGCTAAGAAATTAGTGTATATTATAAGATCTGTTAAATTAACTGTAGCTTTCTTGGTGGACTTTCACTCCTATGGCATACGTTAAGATTACACTCCTGCACCGTGACTAATTTCTGTTAGGCAAAAGAATTGCTCAGTTACTACACAGGATTTACAAAATAATACCTAGTGAAAAAGGTGAAAGCAGGCTAAATCATAACAAAAGGGAAATAAAGACAATTTTTTTATTAGGGGTTATGCAAACAGCATAGTTTCTTTTCACAAACATAATGCAGTCCTATGTCTCCCTTAGATAGGAAGCTAGTAATCAAATTTTAAAAAACAACCAACCAACCAGGCAAACAAAACCTCTGAAAAACAAGAAGGAGGAAGAAACAATTACCAATTTACTGAAGAAACAAACAAACTGCTTGTAGAGTGCTTAGGTTTAAGTGTGCAACCCAGTGTCTTATTTCATGCAAGACACCTTTTCTAGCCATTATCAATCACTGGAAGATATTTTTGCCTTGAGTTTTCTAGGGATAGCTCCTCATCTGGCCCAGGAAGCTGAAATGGAGGATAGGAAGGGAATGCTGTCCATCCCTGTTCAGATAATCTGAAGGATGTGCTGGAAGATAGTGCACTTGCTAGTGCCCTTGTGACCCAGTTCGTAGATTTTTCAGAACCTTGCTTGAGGAATGAATATCTTATTGTTATCCAGCCACTTAATTTACATTTAATGTAAGGAAAGTGTGACTAGAAGAATTTTCTTGGAAGAGCCAAAATAGATAACAGAATTACGAAAAGACAAAGGTGGAAATGATAGATGTTAAGAAATGCAAGGAAAAGTGTGCTCAAATTACTTTAATCTTATATTAAGTTCAAGCCATAATACTTTTCTGTCTTTCTCCCTTATCAAGCTGATTTTCTCCCCTTTCATGATTAGGTAGTTGCCAATGTTTCATTCCTTACACATACCATATGCTTCACGTTTCAACTTTTGGAGATAATGTCTCCACTGAAGAGACTTCATCACAGTGCACCTCTTCTTGCAGAATATTAGCTCCCATGGACTCTCTCCTTTGAAGTTGTCTAAGATGCCCAGAAAGATTTATCACTTCTTCTGTAAAAGCTCTCAATTTCCTCATTAACCATAAGAAGGTTCTCATGTTTCTTAATAAAAAAAAAAAATAAATTTTTTACTCCCTTAGAGTTGAAGCTCTCTTTTTGTTAGATCAAGCACTGTTTTACTTGATCACTTTATCAATACCTTTGTGATTTAGCAAAAGATAAAGCTCTTTTTTCTTTTCTCCTTCTTTCTTTGGGGATTTGTTGTCATATTTTCACATGGAATGTACCTTACAAAGGACTTAATGTCTGTATCAATGTGCACACAGTCAATATAAAACCCTGAACAGAATACATATATGTAGCTCATTAGCTGGTTCTTGACAGAGGTGAGACATGGTCGCAATTCCCACTCCCTCCTGTCATGTTACCAGTTATACTATCTGTTGGTTTAGGTGATTTTTTCTAATATTATGTTTCTTTTATCAAAAAAGCCAAACAAGGAAAAACCTAAAGATGTGACAAGTAAGAACCTGTTTGTTTACTTTGATGAATGTATGGAAAGAAATCAAAATGTAACAAGGAAGCATAATGAAATGCTGAAATGTCACCCCAAAATATAGTTCTTCCTACTCCCTTTTTTCTCCAACCCTTAATTAAAACAGCTGGTTCTTTTAACTTATGCTTCCCTCTTTTCTGTAAGTCTGTCCTCCCCGTTTGTTCTTTGTTCACTTTAGGTTATCCTGACTGAGATTGTGACTTGATTGAGAGTCACTTCTGCAAACAACTTCAGCATGGGGGCTGAAAACGAATATTGGTACGACACACTCAAGCATCCAACAGACGAATATTATGTAGAATTTGCAGCTGACCCTGGGGAAACCAGTTTCAGGATGAACTGTCTTGGCTCTTCTTTAACCTGGAATGAACAAAACTTGTTCAGCTACTCCACTAGGACTCTTTATGCCATCATTACACAGCTACTGTTACAGCAGCATACTTGTTCCCTGTGTGAGCCAGTGTACTGAGAACACCAGAAATCTCCTGTCCACCAGAGGTTTTGATTTTCAGATGCTTCACAGGTTTTATGTTACCCATGCCTCTAGCATTCCTCTACTCCTTAACAGATGGTTTAAGGTTAGATTTTTGTTGACTTCAGAGATGTTTCATCAGGCCTGAACTGGAGCTTAATCAGAATTTATCTAAACACTGACTTGGACACTGTAAGACAGAGGAGGAATAAATTTGCTTTCTGTCTCATTTCCCTTCCTTCCTTTGGCACCAATCTTGCTGATTTCATCACTTCAAATTTCATAAGAGCACTTCATGCTTATTTTGTATGTCCAGAGTTGTGGAGTTTTTTCTGCTCATGAGAACTAGTCTGCTAGTAGATTGTATCATTCTTAGCACCTGCCCAAATTTATTAGACTATATAAAAGATTCCTCAGTTTGGAGACATTAAAAGCACACAATTTCAGTTCAGTTGATTAGGTGTGAGATACATGTCACAGTGGACTACCTATGCAAGGTGAATGCGAACAACTGCACCTGCAGGAAATGTTATTTTCTTTGGGTAGAGGTACATAGTGTCAAGAGATCAAGCTCCGCTGCTCCATCTCGTGGGAGGAACTAAGCACATCACGATGCACTTGTCAGACAGGTGCAATATCTCTACGGCCTCTTGTAACTGCTCCGAGTAAAGGGATAAAATCTCCATCTGCTGTGAAGGCTAAGATTCAATAGGGAGAAACAAGTGACACAAACGCAGCAATGTTCTCTGATTAGTTTTCATTTAGATATAAGTTTTCCGTAAGTCTACTTTCACATTCCTCAAGAAATGAAATTCCAGAGACTGTTGTAGCTCGCAGATGTAAGAACAAATCCAGATCAACCACTTCTATTAGCCTCCAGTTAATGTGTGGTAGCTGGGAGCTGCTGCCTTGCAGCTATTCTAATATTCAGACGTTCGAACCCTGCATAATCCTATGTGCTAAATCCTCATCCTCTCCTTTGGAATCTATTAAAACTGCACTTACTTAAAGCAATTGCAGCTAAGTGATTTTCATCTCATTAGTGGAGGCAATGGACTACCTTTGTTACATTGTTTCCTTCACATTTGTTTCTAAATTTTCACATCCATTTGATCACAGAATAGATGTCTGTTCCTTGGGGTGCGGGGAACTTGTGTGATTGATTGGTAATGACAGATCACCTGGCACTCTTTTGTGATGATTTTATTAATGAAAATGCCAGTAAAATCCCTGTTTCACCAGCATTGGTTTGCACAGTCCCTCAATTACTGTTTTACTTTCAAAGAGTCCAACCAGACAGCAACATCTCAGTAGGTCACAGAGTTTCCCTTACAATTCTGTTGGCTTACAAGTATGAAATAATTTTGAGGTTTGATTATTTCAGTAAGAAAGAAATGTTAGTTAACATAAAATTAAAAGGAATTCTTAGCATGTCATTTAACACAACAGTTAAAAATAGTAAAAATAATGACCCTTAGTATTCTAAGAAAGACACAGTCTTTGCACACACACAATGTCATACATATTTGCTTTCCAACAAAAATCTGCTTCCTCTGGTTTTTTTAATGCATTATTTACATCTTCATAAAGCTGTATCTATGAATTTATTCAGTTTAATGATAGTTTTAAAGGAAAATTGTGCAGAATCTTCCACGTTGTCTTCAATGTGATTCAGTGAAACCATGGAAGATGAAGAAGAAACTTAGTCTGCTTTTTATATTCACCAATCATTCAGAATGCAATCCTGATTCCAGTATGTAAGCAACACTTTTCCCTTGAAGACTGATAGTGTAGGGCCCTCAGAATGTATTATTAAGAGGGTAAATCAGCTGAACAGCCTCTGTTACCTTAGTCTGGGAGGAATTCCATGAAAGTCAAACATGAATATTTTACTGGGAAAGGGAATGCCAGTTTGATTTGCTGTAAGTTATTTATGAGTTAAATTTCCAAAGCTTTTTAAGACACATGTAGACTTTTTGGGTCACATTCTGCTTTCATTACACCAATATGCACAGTAACAGCATTGTCTTTAGTGAGATCATGACATACTTACATAGCTATGAATGAAATAAATATTATTGTTAACAAATCTGGATCTAGATGCCTTCACTTTGCTTACTCACACAAGCTGAAAGGACATGGTCCCTTCAGGTGTGAGATGTCTCAAGGAAATTTGACACATAGGGTCTAAATGTTCTCCCATGTAATCCATAGGGGAATAAAGGCCTCATAGAGTTTGAATTTGGCAATGATCTGTAATTATCTTTGTCTTGCCTTCCAACCAAATGAAAGTAACGTGTGCTTTCTATAATCAGGTATAATGAGGTTTGACAATGTCTAGGAGTTTCCCTTCAGTCCAAAATGCTGCCAGCAGTTTGACTTGTAGAGGGGCATAGGGTGAAATTCATGACAGCCCATGGCACATAAGAAGAAAGGTTTGGAATTACTAATTACAATGCCATTTGCAGTACAAGTAAAGGTAAAAGCTGAACCCAAGATTGAAGAACACCTGATGAAAAAAGGTCCTAAATCTACCAGGCAGGCATTTAAGATCAGAAAAAAAGAAATAGTGCAGGTTTCTTACCTATTTTGTGGTCCTTGAGTTAGCAGTGACTTTATAAGGAGGAGGAATTGTCAAATTCTTAGATGTTAGTGAATGATTTATTAGGTGTCCAAAAGCAAACCTGAGCCACAAGATATAAAGAAAACAGGCCTCAAATGGTCAGTCCAGATTTCCTGCTAAGGTAAAGACTGTTATATTCATTAGGGAATCTAACAAAGAAAAACATTATAAATATCAAAAACATGTCTGATCTTAAAGCTGCAAAGTAGGAGTTTAAGAAATTTCAAGATGGGGATTTGTTTAACATTGGCTTTACCTGCATGACATTGTGTAATCTCAGTGTCACGCTCTTGAATGATAATGCTGAAGATCAAACTGACCACTTTGCCTCATGCTGGCTTTCCCATCCATTGATAATTACCATGTTTGCCTTTGTGGGACATTTATGTGCTTGGCATTCAAATGCCTTTTCCACTTGCCGCCTCAGCTGGTGTGATCCTGCTTCAGCAAGAAGGCATGAAGCAGGGCTGTTTTTGTTTCCACATTTCTCTTACTATGCTTTCACCTGCCTGCCAGAGGTTGACAGCATTTTGTCAGAAACACCAGAAGAATTCCCACTAGGTAAGTGGACAAACATTTAAGCTCAGTAATATCCCTTACCTACCCCATGGTGTGAGTTTATTAGATAATGTCTGCAAAGCGCTACAAAAATCCTTGGATGAAACCCAGCATGAATGTGAAAAATGGTGCTAAGAGCACATCTAGAATTTTAAATATGTGTGTGCATAGGTGGGTGGGTGTGCATCTATGTGTGTGTTTGAGCATATATACTTTGATTAATACATTTAGAAGCACTCTGTTTAGGAATCTGTAGCTTCTGAATACCAGCATCATCCAGGAAACTTCTTGACTTCTCTCCAGAACTACACATGACACTCCCTTTTTCAGTAGTCAGGCTTGTGCTCTACAATTTTCCCAAGAAAGCCAATCCAGGGCCTTTGCAGGGAAGACAGTGGTATTCACCATACTGGCCATGAAAACTGAAAAAAAATAAGCTTTTATAATAAATAGAAATATTAACTGAAAAAAGATATGGTCATGTCTTTGCAATTACAAATTCTAGCCTAGAATGCTGTAACAAAATTACTTCATCTTAATGGCTTTTGTTGCTTCACACTATACTTCTCAGTTGCCTAAAGATGAACTGACTATGTATCTGCATAGTAGATATGTATTTATGTATCCATATAGCACTAATGCAGTTGTATACCTGCGGCCTTCTGAAGATACAGTCAGCTATTGTCCTTTTTTCTCTTTTTTTCTAGTAGACCTCAAGTGATTTGAGGTTTCCCTGAGTGTTTTCTGCATTTCAGTACCTGTGATCACATCCAGTCTTATTTGTAGGATCTTTGTAATAGATTGACCTGGTTGTTTTTTGAGAATTAAGATTTTTAAAAAGACTTCAAAATTTAGGCCCAACCAAGATTGTAATGATTTGTTTCACTGCTGAAGAGTTTTCTTAAAGTTTTTATTGTTAAAAAATGCTATCTGCAATTCATTTGCAGTCAGTAAAGATTCTGGAGCACATTGTACAGCCTTACAATGTTTTTGTCCTCCTCTCAGAGTCAGTTGTATTCAGTAACAGATGTTGCTGTGTTTTTTTCGTATCAACTTTGGAAAGTACTCTCGCCTCCTTTGGGATGAAAAGCACTTTGTAAATGTGAGCTTATTGTTATTTCTTCATGAGTATCTTTGACAGTTCACCGCTGTTACCCATGGAACTTTGCCCTGGTAATAAAGCTGTTAATAATATACAATCAGTCACCCTTAAGAAAGTAACACAGTATTTATTGGGATAGCATCAATGTTTATATTTTTTGGTTCAGTGAAATACATTACTCATGTAGCATTTCTGAAGGAACAGCAGGGCTGCTGGTGAAAAGATGGAGCTGATTCTGCAGAGGGCTGTGTACAAAATTTGAGTTTATGTTAGCAGAAACACAAAATTTTCTACATTTTATGTGTGATACTCAGTGTGCTGTAGTTTACAGATTGTTCTATATGTATCATTTACACACAAATTCTTAGGCCTGTGAAAACGTAACACCGTTCCTTCAGTAAACAAAGATGAAGTGAGGTGGGAAAAAGAGCCCGTATGAACATTCATTGGTAATTGTATGTTAATGTCGAAGTTTGCAGCCCTTAATCCCAAATCTCTGTGCTTTGGTGTTTTGCCAGCTACTTAGAGAGCTGAAGAACAGAGCATCAGCTTCATCTGGAAATTGTAGTCCTTTGTTTTCAGCAATCTGTTCTTAAAAATTGTAGTGAAGTTTTTACTCCTGTTTTGCTGATCAAATAATGCGTGTGGCTGTTTACTCAGACTGCAGCATAGTATCATGGAACAGGAAAACAGTAACAGAAGCAATTGTCTTCAAACAGCATTTTTCTGCCTGCTCAAACTATACAGAATCCTTTAAATGCTTATATCAATTTTGTTTATGCATTTATATTTTACTTTTATAGTGTTATTATGTCAAATATAACATAGATGGGATATCGTGCTGTAGATGTTTTAAAATAGATGCAAAGGCAGCAATACAAAAGGATGGTGTCTGGCCCAAAGAATGTACAGACTGAAACAAAAAGCAGAAGACAGGAGGAAAACATTTAAGAATGACATGTATTAATAAGCATGGAAGTTAGAGCTTTAAGAGACAAATTGAAAAGGGAAAAATTACATAGTCTTGCCCATCTTTGTAAGCAACATAAGAAGCAGCATGGGAGGAAGTGAGAAACTGTCTGAAATCAATGTAACACATAGACAGAAGAATAAAGTACCATGAGCTGGTCAAAGTGTCTTGCTAAATTCTTGATACTGAACGAGATCATCTTCTGCCCTAATTTCAATTATTTCTGCATAAATCATGCACACAAACGCTTGTGTTTTTCCTTCTATATAAGCAATAATGCAGAAATACTTACATATTTTTATTGATGCACAGATTTTCTTTACATCCTACACAATTCACTTTTTCCACTAGGAAAAAAATTTCCGACATTAGCTACTGTATAGTCCAGTTGATTTCAGCCTATTACTCTTGGGGCTTGGGGGAATGGACACCTCACGGATTCATGAAAGAAAAATAAACATACATTTGCAATACAAACAGGATATAGAAAATGGCACTATAAACTAGAAAAGCTGGGAATTACTATATGAAGAAATCACATTCTTCTTTTGGATAAGTGTAATTAAGAAAAAGTTTTAGCTGTGATGTCTGTAGGATTTACATTTTTCTTGAGTTATAATTCAGTCTACCATGTTCAGCTCAGTGAATATCATTGTATCAGTTACAGAAAAGCAGTGTAACAGACCAAAGTAACATCAAGAATCCTGTTCTCCCATTCGTTTTAATAATGTTCCACATAATCTCTGTTGCCAAATGTTTGTTATTATACAATTTGATTCCTTCAGAAACATCTAACCAACAAAAAGACCCAGCCTGCCTGAATATAAATGTTCATCATTACTCAGTCATTACAAGATGTCAGCATAGAAGAGTAAGTACAGTGTACTGTGAGTGAAAATGTAAGGAGAAAGTCTAAAGCAGTAAGTATGTATTCTGTTGTCTCTTCTCCATCACATATAATTTACCATAAACAAATGGAAAGTACCAGTCTTTTTATTTTGTTTTACAAGCCAAGATGGGTGTGTTTGGAAATAAGCTTCCTATTCTTTACATAATTTTGAATTAAATCCATTCCAACTGATGTCACTGCCTATTATACATCCCTTTAAAATTCTCTTTACCTTCATAAACCGATACATCTAAAATGTCTTAAGACTGATGTCATAGAGAAATGTTTAAACAAAAGTGTTTAAAACTTGCAGTTTCTTTTCTATAATCCAAATCTTCTTCCAGCAGTCTGGCTTTAGAATTAGAACAGTTTTAGTATATTAAAGTTTTCTAGTTAAGACAATGCTGTCTGGAAAGATTGCCTTTACAGTTAGAAGATTTTTTGCCACGTCATTTTAGACTTGAGCAATGGGTTCTCACTTGCCATGTAGCACTGTTTAAGGAAAGCCCAGATAAAGAATTACGGCAGGGAATAATGTATTTAAAACTGCAAATTCAGTCCAAGAGAAACAGGAACAATACTTCATTAAACTTCATCACTTATTTAGCAACAGTTTCTTCATGTCTGAAACACAAGAGAGTTAAAGAAAAGGAAAAAAAAAACATGTTAGGCTGAATGAAAAAAATACATTTGTTGTGGATTTGCACTGATATTATCTCTATTCTTTTGCCAGAATGAAAAAAATAATGGCTCTTTGTTGTTTAATTCTATGAAGAGAACTACAGGAAAAAGAAAGCTTAATATCTTTTTCTGTCTTAACAATGAAAAGAAACCCACAAATTAATTGTGTTAGAAAGAAACGGCAGCTGATATCACTCCAAAACAAAAAAAAAGTCATTCTTAGCATTGAAA
>VZSC01019817.1:12830-33736 GCA_013398225.1 Steatornis caripensis | reverse complement strand
TATTAAGAAGAGTGTCGCTAGAAGGTCAAGGAAGGCTCCGAGCTGCCCCGGGGGCGCGTGAGCCGCCTGGGGCCCGGTGCTGCCGAGGCAGCTCCCCGCCCCCTCAGGGGTGCCCGCGAGGCCCCGCAGGGCCGCGGCCGCGTGAGCGCGCCTGGCGCTGGCGGCGCTTCCCTCCGCTGCCGTCCGCTTCCCTCCGCTGGCGGCTGCGGCTCGGCGGGCCCTGCGGCGGGCGGGCGGGCGGCCTCTCCCGCACGGCTGCGTGCGGTGAACAGCCTGCAGAGCGTTTGGAGGGTAGATGATCTTCTCTTTTCACTCGATGTGGCCTCCTCAGCGCGGATCCCACTTAGACGGGTTCCGTNTGATTAACAACTGGCAAAACGTAGTTCTTAACCGGCTCGGCGGGCCCTGCGGCGGGCGGGCGGGCGGCCTCTCCCGCACGGCTGCGTGCGGTGAACAGCCTGCAGAGCGTTTGGAGGGTAGATGATCTTCTCTTTTCACTCGATGTGGCCTCCTCAGCGCGGATCCCACTTAGACGGGTTCCGTCTGTCCAGTTCTAGAATAGTGGGAAATCCTGCAGCAAAGCCGATACCGTTTATCAGAACGTAGGAGACCGACCTTGTCCCATGGAAGCGAGCGAAGCAAACGTTTGGCGATGCTCACGCCCTCGGTCGTGCAGGCTGACAGCGATGAACGTTGGTCAGGGATCCGGGCCCTGCCTCAGAGGGGGTCCGAGTTACCAAGGCGAGAAGTAGGGCGTGTGTGAGGGCAGCACGGCAGCGCAGCGGCAGGCAGCCTTCTCCGGCCGGAGCAGCAGCCCGCCTGACCCCAGTGTGCCCCTGTTAAACCGGTGACTGAGCCAACAGCTGCAACTTCCTTTTTCGTTCTTAAGCACCATACATCGCTCTGTCTTACAGCCTCATTCCAGAAGAAAACAATTTTCAGGTGTGTGTGTGTGTGTGGTGTTGCAGTTTCTTTCCACCCTTGTGTTTTGTTCTAAGTTTTTCGTATCTATTTGTTTCTGGCATCCCTTCTTTTCCCCCTACCTAATCTGTGAGTATGAGCAATTTAAGAGTCAGTAAGTAGGTTCACAGCCTGCTAAAGCGGAGGATGATCTCAGAGTCATTCAGGGGAGATTAAGTTCTTTTTTTAAAATGGCACACATCTCCTTCAGCATGGATGAAATGAAAACATGTTCACTGGGAAAGGTACGTTCTCAGTTACACAAAGGAGTAAGCAAATATATGGAGTGGATGAGACATGCAAGCAAAATATCTGTGAGAGATTTTAGAAGAACTTATATAAGTTTCTTGAGTATTCTCGATAAGTTAATACTTGTTGATGTAGAGAAAGAAGTACGTGGTGCTTTGTTTGCATGGTGTCTTCCATCCAACTATATTCTAAAATATTTCTAAATTAAGACTATATTTTGGTGTTTTAGAGTACATCTGTGGGAGATGTGAAGGGAATTGGAAGTGTGTTTTTGGCAGCTAAGTAGACACAGAGAACTCGGCTGGTTTTCTGTTCTTCAAAGATCTAGAAAGTAATTTTTCAGGTAAAATTCTAGAACGCTAGACAGCTAGAAAAATGCAGTATGCTGCAATTAGTTCAGGAGGTGTATGCATCAGAGATCCAAACAGAACAGCATGTGTGAAGCCCTATCCTGTCCACTTCATACATTTGGCAGTAATCTTGGAACTTACCATGCCAGTAAAATAACTGAACCACACTGAAAGAGAGTAGAAAACCAAAAGCACTAGCCTTGAAACAAACCTCTCTTACCCGCTCACCCGCACACATAAGCAGGTCTGAAATTCTGTGACTTAAGAGGCACTAGCATAGAAGCAATACATGATTTGAGAGACAGATGCTGTACTGCATGACTTTATGATGTTACATTAAATTGTCTCAACTTGTTAGAAGGCAAAACAGCACATCGTGCAGCTACTTTTGCATATATCATTCTTGCTATCAACTCTTCCGTCATTCGACTGATTGCTTTCTGTAATACTTCATAGTTGTTCTGTAATTGTCACAGAGCATGCAAAACTCCAGCAGTCCGTAGTTAAGGAAGAGGATTTCCCAGATCGCCATATGGTTATTTCTTAATTACCATACTGTCAAAAAAGGAAAACTCAACTTAGTTTGTATAATTGCTCTGTACTGAATGGCACCTCTACACTGCAATAACTATCTCAGTTCAGCTACTCGTTTCCTTCACTTGAAAGAGAAAATTAAGTAGTCAAACTGTATGTGCGTATGTATATGCACACATACAAATGTGCATGTGTACAAATACATATTTTAAACATACATTGGGCAAGTGGCAGAAAGTCTAGGGATGTCTAACTTCAAAATATTTGATTTAAAAAGACCACAAATGACCAATTTTCTTCCGTCTCTTCCCTTTGTGGCCCTTACACTTACACTGTTAAACTCTCATCCCTCTCGGTGCCAAGGAGGTTTGATTAACGCCGAGGAAGCTTGACCCATATATGTGAACATGTGTGTAGCCATGTAGCTGTTCTGGGAAGCACCCCAGTAGTGCAAACTGCATAAAAAGTCTTCATTAAAGCCCGTATTGGTTGCAATGACTACCGTCAAGGTCACTGTGGTCTCACTGAGATAACCTGTATCTCAGAAAATACAATCTCTGCCGGAGATGTCTCTCAGCAGGCTAGTTCTACAAGTACACGTTGCAGTTGGCATAATGTTCTGTTAACGTGGACCTATTTGTTATGGTACCAAGTCTGCAAAGGTATTGCGCTTCCANACTGTGGTCTCACTGAGATAACCTGTATCTCAGAAAATACAATCTCTGCCGGAGATGTCTCTCAGCAGGCTAGTTCTACAAGTACACGTTGCAGTTGGCATAATGTTCTGTTAACGTGGACCTATTTGTTATGGTACCAAGTCTGCAAAGGTATTGCACTTCCAGTTTTTCTATAGAATGCGCAATGCTATGCAGAATTCATACCAGCGCAAAGGACTCTTACCAATGCACGTAAGCCACCTTCTTAAACAGCATAAACTTAACAAAAGAGGTTTTTGGAGGTTAAAATTGCACATACGTGGGAAGGTGGGCCAGTATAACTGTTAGTTGAGGACATGTCACAAATTTGGAGTGTGGTTGTAACCTAAGGTAGGTAGTAAGTGACTTGTCTGCAGTTACACAGTAGGTTAATCTCACCTCACTTTTTAGGCAGCTGTATCTGCAGGCTAGGCGTGTACCTCTGCTATGACCATCCTAGGCTCCTTGTATAGCTAGGACAGAGAAGTGAATACTAAAAAGGGCAAGGGTCAGTCAGCTCATCTTAAGTTGATGCCTAGAAGACATCAAACAAACCACCACTGAAGTACTGGTTTCCTCATATCGGCGGTAGAGCAAGTAAGGTCTGAAGCAGACAACTCTATCACACATACTTTAGTTTAAGATGAATCTTGCATAGAACAGCTTGGTAGTTGATCGCCCTCCTCTCCTTTTCTCACAATCCTTCTGCAACGTCACCTGTTTCCCTCTCTGCAGAGTTTTCTGCTTGTTGCAGTCCAGACCCATGGTAAGGAAAGTACTTGTCAGCATTAGCTGTATTTGTTCAAACACAAAAAGAATTTGTCTTATCCATTAGATGAGCCCTCAGTTCACTTCCAGGCTTCCACAGACACTCCAACAGCCAAGCTTTAATCGTGTACCAGCTTTCCAAATGGGAGTTTTTAATTTGGAGGTGTAAGTATTTGAAGACATTGCAAAAAAAACACGCACATGTTTCGGTTACTCTCTCTGCCAGTGGCTATGGTAATGCTTGAAAATAGTAGACCAGTGGTCCTGACAAGCTTTTTGTGTATGGCTGTGCAAAGGCAGAACAGAATTCTTCGAAATATTTAGTTTTCTGGAAAAAGGAAAACCACAGGCTGCTTTTTTTCTATAAGCATTATTATGGGTTTTTTCAGGCTTTTCTCCTGATTAAAAGTTTTTGTCTATCCAATCCAAGAACAGAAACAAACCTCTCTGGATGACACAATCAAAAAGGCAGCACTCAGCACAGCTAAGGCTTTAAATGTTCAGAATATAGAGTATCACGAACAAGCAAAGTTGCACTGCTTGCCCCATACACGCTCCCATTTCCATTCTTAGCCCTATTGCACCTAGAACAAGAAAAAAGCAGACCGGCTTCCTAGGCCTGGGTTGCAACAGCGGGTCTGTTTCTAGGGGGACCTGGACAGGCTGGAGAAATGGACCACCAGGAATCTCGTGAAGTTCAACAGAGAAATGCAAAGTCCTGCACCTGGTGAGGAATAGCCGCACGTAGCAGGAGAGTCTGTGGTGCGACCACGTGGAAAGTGGCTCTGCAGAGAAGGACCTTGGGGTCCTGGTGGACGACATGTTGGACATGAAACAGCGATTGCACCCTCGCAGTGAAGGTGTCCAACAGCATCCTCGGCAGTATTAAGAAGAGTGTCGCTAGAAGGTCAAGGAAGGTGGTCTTTCCTCTCTACCGCGTAAATAACAATTTACATTCTCTCTTCCTAGATTAGACAGGATAGTGCTCCTGCAATCTGTGGCTTGCACATCCTTCCTTATGCTTTAGTTAGATCACTAGCAGACTCCTTGAAACTCAGAGGAAAAGAGTTCTTATGATTAACAACTGGCAAAACGTAGTTCTTAACATTCATTACAGGATTAACCTACTTACTTTTGGATGGAAAGCTCCCAACAACTTTCCAACATCAATACTCAGCAGCAACATAAAAAATTGTCACGGATCAGAGCACGCTTCCACTAAGATCCATGGAATTTTTGCTATTTACTTGAAGCCAGCAGTGAACCATAGTTGCATGTTTTACAAAACAGAAATATTCCGTCATAGAATCATCATCAAATCATTTAGGTTGGAAAAGATATTGAGTCCAACCGTAAGCCTAACACTGCCAAGTCCACCACTAAACCACGTCCCCAAGTGCCACGTCTGCACGTCTTTTAAGTACCTCCAGGGACGGTGGCTCCACCAGTTCCCTGGGCAGCCTGTACCAATGCCTGACCACCCTTTCGGTGAAGAAGTTTTTTGGAATATCCAGTCTAAACCTCCCCTGGCACAACTGGGGGCCATTTCCTCTCATCCTAACGCTTGTTCCTCGGGAGAAGAGACCAACCCCCACCTCGCTACAACCTCCTCTAGGGCAGCTGCAGAGAGCGATGAGGTCTCCCCTCAGCCTCCTTTTCTCAAGGCTAAACACCCCCACTTGCCTCAGCTGCTCCTCACAGCACTTGTGCTCCAGACCCTTCACCAGATTCATTGCCCTTCTCTGGACCCACTCCAGCACACCCCGATGTCTTTCTTGTAGTGAGAGGCCCAAAACTGAACACAGTATTCAAGGTGCGGCCTCACCAGTGCCCAGTACAGGGGGACGATCACTGCCGTAGTCCTGCTAGCCACACTATTTCTAACTAGACTATAAGGCATTATTGTACAACTATTTTTTCTTTTTTTGCTCCAATATAAAGATCAAAAGGACATAAAGCAGAGCAGGACAAATATGAAATAGCCGCAGAGCAGCTGGAGGCAGATCAGAAGCGTTTGGGATCTCCAGAATTTGTTTTGAAACTGATAATCTTCATTCCATGTGACAATGTCGATCTAATGCTAAAACAAAGTCAGTTTTTTTAGAAGGCGGCTCTCATATAGATACCTTTGTTCCCCTGTTGGTTTTGCTATGAGAGAAACGAATCACAGCTTTCTACTCCTCTTCACCTGTTACCTACACAACAGAAGAATAGAAGAAACATCACTAGACTGAGAGATAAAGATAGTTGTCACTTTCCTTTGTCCCTAGGGGAATCTGTGTCACGTCTCTGGCCACCAGACACCACGATCTCCGTTTCTCTCTGTCTTTTCAGCACCCTTCTAATTTTTTTGGGGTCCAGTTTCTTACAGTAGTAGTGAAGTTCCCGCAATGAAGATCAGCCCCGTGTTTCTGAACTGACCCTTCTCTAAAGCGTACCTGTTGGAAGAAGTAAGCTCGTTTCCTTCTCACAGGGGGCTGGAAGGGAGGAGGCAGGTGACTGAACATCAGTGATCCTGTTTTCCATCCCTGTAATTCACCATACCTTGAATGTAGATACTGAAGTAAGGGAAGAGTGGATACCTGGTGTTGATGTCTTAAAATGCTTTCTACCTTCTTACGAAAATCAATACTGTTGGAAAAAATACTCAAAATACTTGGAAAGCCCCCTCTAACCCCCAAATGTCATAGGACTCACCAGTCCTGTTAATAAGGTGGTTTTTTTCAGTGAAGGTGAAACATATGAAATCTAATACTCCAAAGGGGGGAGAAAGGATGTATGCATATTTGTGCATGTGTGCTCACACGAAAACCTAGGTGGCATTCGCGGATCTGGATGGCATCCAAAGATTCTTATCATGGTTACTAGGCTGTATTAGCAGTTGTGCATGGAGGATTTTTAAAACCTCATTTGAAAATGTAAACTCACTCCTTTAAAAGTCTTCTTTCCAGGCATGGAAAGCTGCCCTGCAAGCCACTGTGACACACAGGAAAACATCCAGAAACTCCCAAAGAATAGAAATTAGCAGTTGAGACAGGGAACTGCCCCTTCCAGTCGTTTTGACTATGTGGGCTCACTATAGAAAACAAAAAATGTTTCCTACTGGTGAGAATTTCTTGAATTCTTTCCTGAAAATTACATTTGAATTCAAATACAGTAACAGGGAAATGATGTTCCAGCAAAGAGAGAACAGAAAATGGCTTACTGGCCTGAAACCTACTTGCGTTAGCAAGGACTGACAGCTTTCTCTATTTGGGAAAATATTTGTCACCATCAGTCCACTTACAAACGGATAGATACTCGCTCAGAAAAGCATAATCGTATTCTCTGCAAGTTTCAGCAGAAACACCAAAGAACGTGTGAATATGTTCTTGCATAGTGCTTGCTAATTTCTCTCGCACATCTAGAATGTGTCTTCGTAAGGTACTTCCTTGGGTGGGGATCCATTGGCAGGATGATAAATTCTGTATAATCATAATTAATTAAATACCTTAACTGTCTCAGATCCTGCTAAGCAATAGATGGTATCGTTTCTCTGTAATTATTCCTAGAAAATTCAGAGGTCTCAGCAGGGAAGTCAAAGACCCTGTGGATATACAGTACCTGTGTATCTGTCCTTCAGCCTCCCAAAGTTATGAGCGTTTGGACATGCTAAAGAGACCACACGGGAAGGGGGCAGAGGGGAAAAAAAAGGGAGAAAACAAATGAGGCCACAGTGAAGTCTTTCTAAAAAGTGTTTGGGGAACCATTGCTTATCATGCTAATGAACTTCTGAGGTATCTTGTGTCTTATACCAAGAGGAATCTGCAGTACAACTGGTAGACTGCACTGGCCGGTCTAGTCGCTTCTCATCTTAATGATTAGTCCATGAATTTTACGTATATTCATGAAAGCAAGCATTTGTACACAGACCCAAATTATTTGATGTTTCACAATAGATAGGGGCATGCTGAAACAGACTGTGTTTTTTGCATTGGCTGTGATTAAATTTATGGGTAGTGAATGAAATGCTGTGTGGAAAGAAACCGTGACTAGCTTGGAGAAACCCATAGTTGCTAAACCAAACATTAGACTCCTGGTGAAAATGCTACATCAGTAATGATATAGAAGTTGACATCTCCAGAACACAGAACCCAGGGATTCCTATCACTAACAGTAACGTTCAGAAGCAGGGACTTGTGGAGAGCCTAAAGAAGATGGCTGCGTGTTCCAGGACTGGTGTTGTTGCCAACCTCAAGCTG
The DNA here is from genome assembly GCA_013398225.1 of Steatornis caripensis. Classification (NCBI taxonomy): domain Eukaryota; kingdom Metazoa; phylum Chordata; class Aves; order Caprimulgiformes; family Steatornithidae; genus Steatornis; species Steatornis caripensis. Next base: position 25,939 of record VZSC01019817.1, on the reverse strand, counting down.
CCTTTCCCCTTCCCTGTGACGTCCGTACCGGAAAATGGATCTGCAAGGCCCCAAGCGTGCTACTGCTCAGCAGAGAGGCAGTGTGTGTGTCAGATGGAAAAGAATCATTAAATCATGTTGTTCCAGTGAGCTTTGTGAAACTGAGGCATTCCACTAGCTTACTGACACAGGGAGCTGTTCCCTGGAGATCTGCACAAGAAAGGGTATTTCTGCAAGGCAATTGTGGCAAACAGCTGACCCGGCACATTCACCCAAACGCACAGCATGAAGGGGAACCACAAAGATAGGCACAGATCGGCAGCACAGACTGCATTTGTCCGAAGGGCACATTTCTGTTACCATCAGATGGTGATTAAGGATCCTTCTCTGCTGGGGTCTTGCTTGCAGGACCGATGAGATTTCCTAGGCAGGTTGCGAGCTTAATGCAGACAACCTTAAAAGCAGCAAATTAAACAGTACTGAGTCTTCAGAGCAGACCGAGATCCGGAGCGTTTCCCAGAGCACCTTGGGAGGTGAGACATAAAGTACTGACACATCTGTAGACTATTTATTTCCAGAAATACGACAGTGCCCCACACGTAAGGTAATAAAGAGTGCAGTGATGGGTTTAGATAACAGTATAAAACCAATGCAAAATCTACCTCATGTGCTATATCGGTCAAAGATGGAGGGCATGTAAGCAGCTTGGAAGTGCTGCTTTTGAACGACTCAGTGTTGGTCTGTCAAGATAGATGTATGCCCTGTCAACCGTGTGTGTAACACCAGAGCGTCTCCCCTGGGAAAGTCGCTCTCAGAGCACCTCTACAAAGAAGATCGTGTGATTGAGCCCAGCTTGGACTGAGGCTGAGGCATTGAGGGCTGGGCCAGCTGCAGACATTGAGGCAAGGACAATTGCGCTAGTCCCATTTTTGGCTCTTCCGAGGAGACGCTTCAGCCTGGCCTGTGTTCTCCAGCTGGGACGCAGGGGATTTTGCTTTTGTTTTTCTTCTGAGAGCATGCTATAGCACTTCAGCCGTAGCACAGCTTTATAAAGCGACTCACATAAGCAAAAGACTCACTCTCTTTTAAGTAATGTGCCACTGGTAGCAACGGAGAGGAAAACCACTAGGCATCCTGGAGACCCATCACCTTTTCTTAAAATTTCCATTTATGAAATCAGTGAAGGAAAGGTGTATTTTCAAGAACTGTAAGCAACATTTTGACAAACCAACCCCTTTTTGTCTCTACTCCAAGACATCTGGAAGTAATAAAGTAATTTTTCTTTTTTGAGTGAAGAGTTTCTTAAAATTTACCACAGTTTTAAGGAGACAGTTAGTATTTTGATCCCTGTTATTATTATCTTAATTTCCCTGTCACAGCCTTGAGGATTCTCCCTTGTTCCTCCTCGTAGTCCAGAAATCAATGTATGAAGTGTAATACTTAATTTCACTTACAATGTTAATTACAGAAGACAAGTGGTTACTGAATCTTGCACCATAATTAATCAACCTGGTATTTACTTACTACTTTGTTCATAGTGGATTAAGCTGTAGCTGGACAAGCAGGGCAAGGAAAGTGAGTGACAGGAGCATTATCAGGGCTCACTGCCTCCCATTGGGAAAGTTCATCTTCCTTCTGAAAGAGACGCCTTCAGGGATCATGTAATTTGAATTGCCTGTGAATTTAGCGTCATCTTAGCTTGACCAGCTCTGGAAGAACATATTAACCTCCTCTTGTGATTTTCAGAAAACCATTCTAATTTAGCAAGTAATTAAGGGTCACATGTAGGATAAAGAGCTAGATAAGCTTGGATTATGCACAGGAAGCTTTGTTTCCAAGGCAACCCTAGCAGAGGGGGTGTTAATGCTGAGGTCAGTCAGTTAATGAACTGGGAATGGTTACTGGCTGCATAAATGTATTAGAACTGGGGAAATGAAACTAACAATTGCATTACCATTTAATGATTTGATGATAGAAAACAAATGCCTACAAAGCTAGTTATCGCTGAAAATACTGGAAACAAAGGTTGCAGGCAGCGGGACCGTTCTGCTAAGTGAGGTCACGAGAAGTCCAAAACAATGACGCTTGACAAACCTCTTTTATTTTTTTAACCTAAAATTACTTTAGTCATCATTCACGGATTTCACGGCTTCTCAGTGTGAAGCTGTCAATGTTTGCGTAAGCCGTTGCTAACACATGCGCTCCGTGCCGGACGTTCATTTCTTCCCGAGTTTAGTCCTGATGGAGGTTACTACCTGTGTAAGGGAAGAAAATCAGCCTAACGGATTTAGCACGCTGAAAAGGCAGACACTAGGCTTCCAAGAGCTCAGGACGTAACACACCCTCTCTTAAGGCTCTAGGCTCTGGGAGCCAATCTCACGGAAGATTTGACAGGGCAAACGCCCAAACATCATGGACACGGCTAAAATCTCCAAGCAGCTCAAACATAGCAAAAATAAGCTGATTTATTAAAACATGTTAATATTTTTAAAATGGACTCTTACATGTTTGGTTTTTTTTTTCCCCCTGCAAATCTCATAACCTTAATTTTGACACTTTATGAACAGTGTGCAGGCTCAGTCTCCATCCACTCTTCCTGATAATCAGGCTTTGACAAATAAAGGTGGTGCTCCCTTAACTCCATGATGACCTATTGCTGGTGCTAGGAAGAACTTTGCTTTTCTTCCTACTATGTTTAAAAACTCCCAGATGCACACCTCCAAACCGGGGGTCTACAATAACAAGTTTCGGAGCTAATCAAGCGAGGTGCGGCTTTCGCTGACTTATCCGCAAGTCATACCTGATTTTTCAAGGAATTGAATTTATCTCTAAGATGTGTTGAGTACCTGTAAGCCTATGCAGCGTGCAGAGTTGGAGGTAGATTTTGTATTTGTTTTTAATACGTATGACTCATCTGTCTCTGAAGGTAGCTAAGCCAAGGGAGCAATGACTCTATGTACAAACATGGCAGTGGACTTAGGGGAAGCAAAATTATTTCAGATGGGGCTAATCAAAGCATTTCCAGGCAGGATTTCTGTGGGAAAAAAAATGTTGTATTGTCAAAGTTGGGTAGTTTTTTAAGGCAATTCATTTCAGCTACAGTTTGGATGATGGGAAGAACGTTCTGACCTATTTCACTAGATGGCAAAAAATCTTTTATCTTAGCGCTGTAGCATTTCAAAACAGGATATTTTTGCTTTTAAAAAGTAAAAAGAGTAGGAATGACCCATTAGATATTAAATGCTTTCTCAGTTCACTTGTACCATAGCTATCCCTTGTGATCTGCGAGAGGAAGAATTGCGCAGGTGTTTTTCAAAGCTTTCTTTAAAACAAACAAGCATTCTCTACTTTTTGCTACAGTCATATGACATTAGTGTCATACAGTATACTGTAACAGTTGGGTCTTTCTTGCATCTGGAATATAGGTACATCTAACTTTGTGCCATGCTTTTTGGAAATACGTATCCGTTGTGGATATGTAAATTAGGACCATTTTTGACGCCAAATTATCTCCGTTTTTTTTTTTTTTTTATGTGCAGCTTTGGCGTAAAAGCAAGCCATTTTGCATTAGACCACCTCTGCTTCCACTGGGGGAATTCAGACACTCTGTTCTTTCAAACATGAGCTGTAGAACTTTCAGTAAAAATAAGACTGTGCTGAAGGTGAGCTGCCAGCCTGTGATGACAGCTGTTTGGGACAAGTTGAGGCAGCAGCTGGCCCAGCTGAGTCTGCAACAAGTGTTATGTATACTGTTGCTCACAGAAAAGTGTGACCAAAGGAGAGCACCGGAATGAGGAGAGATCTGGAAGACAAAACCTGTCAGGAGACTTCTTACTTTGGCCGAGATCAGATGAACAGAAAAGCACAGCACGGCCATGCTTTCCTAAAACTTATTGTTACCCGCCCCCTGCCTCCTAGAACAACAAAACCAACAAAAAACCAGAAGGGAATTTACCTCCAGTGTCCACAGGTAGCTGATAAAAAATGTAATGGCCTTAAATAAGTAATGGGTTTAAACAGTGACAAGGAATTTATGCAAAACATTACTGGATATTTTGCACTTGTTCCAACTGCCGAGTACCCGGAGAGAGTGCTGACAAGGCCATAGCATCTCTGCACAGGCCTTTTTAGGGGCAGCCTCTGCGCTGCTGTGCCTGCCTGGCGCTGGGAAGAACAGTTTATGTCTCAGAATTTCTTCTTTCCTTCCCACCTGCTTCCTGCGATAGCTGTTGGTCTGCTTTATTCTTCACATTTCACACTTCCAGGCTGACGAAGTCACAACAGTATTTAATTCCCCAAGTGTTTTTGCGACTACAGTTAAAAGACTTGAGCAGTGCTGGAAGTAATAGTTTGTCTGCATGTGAAAATGCTGTACAGATGGGGACAAAGAACATCATTTTCTGTGATGGCAACTATATAATAGTTTTCCTGCTGCACGCTGACTTCTGTCTTCCCCTGTTTGTTGCCCGTGCTGCGTGCATTGGTGTAGATGCGCTTCAGTTGGGCTACTGATCCCGCCACCTTTTTGCGGAGAGAAGCCGCAATTCCTACCTGACCATTCTCAGGTGCTTGTGTGGTTTCTAATCCATCAATAACCCTTGTGTCTTTGCTGTCTTATGGCTCTCCATCCCCTACCGCCACTGAGATGGCAGACTGAAGGACCTCTTTAGCACACCATCCCACAAACATTGTTGTGCCGCCCCCAGGCTTATCTCTAGTGAGACTGCTTTTATCCCTTTCCCCATTCAAATCTAGTTTAAAGCTCTTTTGATGAGCCCTGCTAACTCCTGTGCAAACATCCTTTCCCCCTTTGAGACAGGTGTACCCGGTCTGTTGCCAGCAGGCCTGGTGTTGTGTGAACCGACACATAATCAAAAACCCCAAAATCCTGATGGTGACACCAGGCTTGGAGCCAGGTATTGATCTGCTGGCTCTTTCAGTTTCTTCCCTCATCATTCCCTGCAACTAGAGGGATAGAGGAGAACACCACTTGTGCTCCTGACCCCTTAAGCAGTTGTGCTAAGGCCCTGAATTCTCTCTCGATTGCCCTCGGACTTCTTGTTGCAACTTCATCACTGCCTACCTGAAAAATCCGTAACGGATAAAATCCGTAGATGTACCAAGGTGTACCAGATGTCAGATGTACAAGCCAAAATTTTATGAAGGGTAACAAATGAACCCTGGGATTAATTCAGACGCTCCACAAATTAAGTGGTGGGAAATGCATAAACAGGTTATGGTGAGGCTTTGTAGCTTCCATGTAGGTATCAGTTATTATTTAGCAAGCTCTTGACTTCTTAAATTATTCCAGCCTTCTGTTTTTCACTTTTCTTAAAAAAACCTGCTGATGCTGGCATTCCATAGTAAAGGAAGTAAATGCGTTTCACTGTGCAGATGGCTTTATATTTGTATTTGCTGCAGTTCCCAAAATAAATAGCAGGTTAGTTAACCAAATGACATGAGTATGAGATAAAGGCAAGGCACATCCTTCTCAGCCACCAATTCGTGGATGCCATCACAGATAATTTTTTTTCAGGAGACACGATTTGCTAATTATTATTCCCAGATCAAGACTAAATCTTAGAAATAATGAGTAGTCATCAGTTAATAAAAGGCATCAGTCCTTCTACAGCCCACTTAGTATAAGAGGCTAGATGTCAAAAGGATGCATAAACTGGGTGGCTAAATCCACAAACACGTGAGTAAATGAACTGCTGAGACCTTCACGTGTTTGGAAAACCAAATCACTTAATCTAAATTTGGCCCGTAGAATCCTCATGATAGCAGTTACTATTTTGATAGTTTTAGCTTTCATAAATGTCCGCTGGAAATTGGTGCGAGTATCTCACCATGCAAGAATTCTTTTTGATCCCCAAGGGGTGAGCAGAGTGGCAGGGCAGCTCATGGGATTCATTCCGGGGTACTGAAAGAGCTGGCCGATGTCATTGCAGAACCTCTCTCCATTATTTTTCAATGGTCTTGGGAGTCTGGAGAGGTCCCGGTCGACTGGAAGCTGGCAAATGTTGTCCCAATTTTCAAGAAAGGAAAGAAGGAAGGCCCTGGTAATTACAGGCCTGTCAGTCTCACTTCAGTGCCCGGTAAAATTATGGAGAAGTTGTTGAAAAACACTTGAGAGATGATGCAATTATTGGTCATAGCCAGCATGGGTTCTCGAGGGGCAAGTGCTGCTTAACCAACTTAATTTCCTTTTATGAGAAGGTTATCCACCTAGTTGGCCAAGGGAAGCGAGTAGATGTGGTGTTTTGGGATTTTACCGAAGCTTTTGATACCGTCTCTCACAGTATCCTTCTGGATAAAATGCCCGGCACACAGCTAGACCAGTCCATACTACGTTGGACGAGCAACTGGCTGACAGGTCGGGCTCAAAGAGTTGTAGCAAATGGGGTCACACCAGGCTGGCGGCCAGCCACTGGTGGGATTCCCCAGGGCTCAATTTTAGGGCCAGTTCTCTTCAATGTTTTTCTAAATGACCCAGACGCAGGAACTGAACGTACATTAAGTAAGTTTGCCAATGGTACTAAACTAGGAGGAGCCGTGTACTCCCTCAAGTGTAGAGAAGCCGTACGGAGAGATCTGGATAGAGGAGAGAGCTGGGCAATCACCAGCTGTGTGACATTTAACAATAGCAAGTACCAGATTCTTCACTTGGAACAGGGCAGTCCTGGTTACACATACAAACTGGGGGACAAGAGCCTGGAGAGCAGCTCCGCGGAAAGAGATCTCGGGGGTTGGGTTGATGGCAAGTTGAATGGGAGTCCACAGTGTGCGCTGGCAGCCAAAAGGGCCGACCGTGTCCTGGGGTGCACCATGCGCAGCATAGCTAGCTGGCCGAGGAAGGTGATTGTCGCTCTCTACACCGCACTGGTACGGACCCAGCTCGAGTGCTGTGTGCAGTATTGGGTGCTCAATAGAAGAAGGACGTCAGACTATTAGAGTGTGTCCAGGGGAGGGTGACCAAGGTGGTGAAAGGCCTCGAGGGCAAGACTTCGGAGGAGTGGCTGAGGTCACTTGGCTTGTTCAGCCTGGAGAAGAGATGGCTGAGGGGGGACCTCATCGCCGTCTGCACTTTCCTCTTGAGGGGCAGCAAAGGGGGACGTGCTGATCTCCTCTCTCTGGTGACCAGCGACAGGACATGAGGAAATGGGATGAAGCTGCATCAGGGGCAGTTCAGAGTGGACATTAGGAAAAGGTTCTTCACTGAGAGGGTGGTCAGTCCCCGGAACAGGCTCGCCACGGAAGTGATCACGGCACCAAGTCTGTCAGAGTTCAGGGATCGTCTGGACAAGGGTCTTAGTGATATGGTTTAGTTTTAGGTAGTCCCATGAGGAGCAGGGATTTGAACTCGATGATCCTTAAGGGACAATTCCGACTTCAGATAGTCTGTAATTCTATGATTCATCCTCTGCCTCATACTTACCTCCTTTTATGATTTACTCGGTTCTAGGGCTGCAGAGTGACAACATTCAGCCAGCTCTTCCCTGGTTTTATTGAGCATTTAAAAAATTGAACATCCTCACTTTCCTCTTTGGTGAGAGACCCCCTCCTAACACGCCCCTCTGTGGCTCTGAGTGGCTATTTTTTAGTGGAATTTTATTACAATGAACAACTGACCCATTCGTGTTTATCTCAAGCAGGGGTGAGCTGAACGGATTTAAGAACATCTGAACCTCTTTGAACATTAGAAGTTGTCAAATTTAAAAACTTTTCGATCAAATGGCCTGGAATTGAACCATGGAAAACATGGAAGCATCTCTGTCTTTGAACTTTGGCTTCTTGAGTGCAGCCTCGGGGGGAACTGCTCATGTGATCCTCAGCACAGTGCAGCTTGAACTGCCCCAATTTTCTCGCTGCTACCTCTCTCCTGTCTACGTGATGAACGCCTGTCACTTGTCAGATGTCTGCCCCGGACTTTGAGTCTCGCTTCTGCTACACCTTTGTTCTCTCATTTGTTTTACCTCACCTATCTTCTTGTTCTTGTTTGCTTTCTCTGGTCTATTTATCTGCCTCCAGACAATAGGCTTTCCCTCAGCATCTGCACATGTTTTCAGATACTCCATTGTTTCTCTAATGCAATACAACTGCCAGTCTCACTGGGGAGGACAATAGCGAATGATCGCTAAAGCATCAGCTGACGGATGGAGGACCATCTAGATCGTTTTCAGTGCAAGCATGCACGCTGCACACTTTTCCCGTTTGATTTCTATATGCGAGCAGGAAGGAGTTCTCAGTGATTTTGGAACCCAAAGTAATAACTAGTCGGTATTTACCTTGGAAACAGCAATTTTTCACTTTTGAAGAGTGCCTGATGTATGTCAGAGTCCTTTGATTTCACCCCTTGTGCCTTTTCCCTTCACCTGAAGTTTGTAAACAGCCTTTACTTCCTCTTGAGAGGGCTTACCTATTAAACATTAGCCCAGGTGAATTTGTGCTGAACTAACATTTCCAGAGTGATCGACATCAAGGAAGAGCCATTTTCAGACTCCATGGGACAAAGCAGCGGGAAGGTGGACAGAGAAGGGCAGGGAGGTTTCGCTTGCCTGCCTCTCCCTCTGCTGCTTGCTTTCTCTAGGGACATTACGATGGCAGCAGCGGTGGGCAAGTGGCTTGGATGCTTCCTGCTTTCCACAAAAGGTGTTGCGCCGCTGTGCTGACCGTACACTGCCATCTACTACCTCTCCTGCAGGGACAGCTGCCAGATTCCTTCCGAGGTCAAAGATGAGAGACTTAATGTTCGCTCATGGTGGGAGCCACTGGCTTAGGCTCACAGACGAGATGGCCTTAAAATGCATTCAGGAACAATTCCCGGTAGGAATCAAAAGATACTTCTGCTCTACCAGATGCAACACCAAGTACGAACGTGATTTTGCGTTTGCCACGTGACATCTACTCCATGCACTTTGCCACCGCTAAGCTACTCGCCACTTCTGCAGGAAAAGATAAGGTTTCCAGATCCAAACCTACCAACAACAGGAGGTGGTTTAAGGCACCTTTAATCCCCTCATGAGCAGCAGCTGATGAGACATGCCATCCCATGGGCTCAGGTAAGTGGTTCCTACTTTTCTCGCTCCTTAGGTGCGGTAGGGCTGCATTCATCCTCTGGATGTGCCCCCAAGCTGCAGCTCATGAAGCGGCGGCCAGCGCGATGAAACCACTGCTCAGCAGGCCTGGGAACACCAGGAGCTGGGGAAGGACCCTGGCCGTGTTGCCTCTTTGTTCCTTTGGAACAGGATCACCTTCACCTTCAGAAAATGAAGGTCATTCCTATTTGAGTTGGTGCACAATTGACCACGCTCATTAGGAAGGGAGGGGGCCTGGGAAGCATCTTTCCCAACAGCAGCAAGGCAAAAAGTAAACCGGAGGAGGAAGTGGAAAGAGGGTAGAACACGTTTGAGGATTACATCTTGGCATGCACAGCATGCAATTTCACAACTCGAGTCGCACCGGCTTGTGGTAAACCAGAAGCTATTAATCCCATGGGAAACAAAGGAAACCTGAGGGACTACCTCCTGCAAGCATTCTGTGAGAACACAGCAGGCAGCAGTGACGAGCGCGCAGATCTGTGTGGGCACTGTCGCACCTGCCTTGGAAAACACATGAAGATTTTCAAGTGCATGAATCGTGAAAGAAAAAAAAAAAAGAAATTTGCTCAATTAGCCTTAAGGCATCCAAGATTTTTTTCATCTCTGCATCTTTTTGGGAGCAAGGAGCTCTGCTTTGTTGCCAGTTTTATAGATGGATGGCACTAGGAACACATGTTTAGAGGAATTAATTGTAACTTTGTTCACTAGGAAGTTTCTTTCTATCAGCCAGCAAGAAATCCCTCGTTTTCATGACAACCGAAAGAAAAGCAAGTGACCATGCATTAGAGTGAAAAGAATCCGGCTTAGAATGTGAATAGGGGAACAAATTAACAAGCATAAACACATACCCAAGTAACTGGCTGTTTGCAAACTAATTGGTTTTTCTAACTGTGGTTATATATAGGCAAAAAAGGAAAAAAAAGAAGAAAGGTGAGGAAGGGGGGGAGCCCTGACTGTTTATTTCTCCTCAGCATAAGCAGATCATCTGAGTTGTCTTAATGAAAGGTGCATTGTCTTCTTGAGCTGACTGTAGGTTTTTAAGTTTCAACTCCACGTTCCTCTTGTTGACCAATACGAAACTGCTCAGCAGAGGAATTTTGAAGGATCTGGAGAATTGCCTGGTGGTAATTTCACTGAGCCTGTGACATAGAGGACAAACTCGTCATCATCGGGCAACCTCTCCCTGGAGCCCCAAAGGTATCACTTGTAAAAAATGCAGCCTTGCAGCTACTGAAAAAGCATTCTATGCCCGTAGGTGTGAGCGAGGCCCAGCTGTCACACCCAGAAAATTCCCTCGGCCACAAAGGGGTCTGTGGCAAGCAGTTCACCTGTGAGCGGCAAAGTGGGGCGAGATGAATTTAACCCGGTAGCCTGCATTTCCTGAGGCAGATGTGAACCTCACCTCAGCAACCTCTGCAAGAGGGTAAAAACCACGGCCAAGGCAGTCCTCACTGCATGGGCTTCTGCAGCCACAGGGGCCTGCATCTGGCCACGCAAGCTGCGGCCCACGCTGGTCACCCACCTCTGGTCTCCAGGCCTGCTGCTGCCTGGGTGGCCACCAAGCGATTGCCCACGGACAGCTTCCCGGCGATGGAGGGTTGGGTTGGCTGTGCAGGCAGCCCGCTGTCCCGCGCAGCTGGCGTGCTGGGGTGCTGAGGCAGCCAGGGGTAGGGGTGCTGTGGTGCACAATGGGGCAGCACGTGGCATCGCGGGGCATGGCACGGGCGTGTAAGTAAACCCAGCAGGTACCGGTGTGCTGCTGGTACAGCCCCCCGAGGTGCCAAGGATGCCAGCCGAAGCGGTGGGCATTTATTTATTCCTGGTATTGCCCCTTTTCACACAAAATCAAATCCTCACAGCCATTTGCCTAAATTCAGTCATTTCCCTCCTCATTTTTTTGTTTGTACCAACATAAAGGCATGCCTACATATGTGTTTGTGTAGACATTCATATGGGGGGGTTGTTTTAGGTTTGGTTTTCTGAGGGTGGTTGGGTTTTTTTGGTTGGTGTCGTGTCTCTCTCTGTCTGTCTGTCCGTCCGTCCGAGGTTGGTTGGTTTGGTTGGGTTTTTTTTTTGTTGGTGTCCTGCCTCTCTCCGTGTCTGTCCTCTGCATCCCCCCCACCCCAAGCCCTCATTAACTCCACTCACGCTGTCTTACTCTGTTTGCCAGTGCTTAAGTAGTGTTTTTTTAAAAAAGCAACCAATTAGCACCTCATCAGCTCCAATTGGAGGAGACAAAAGCAGTGTAAAGATAACTCAATGAGAGGGGGTGGCACAACATCGGGTAATCACTTAAGACAGCGGTGAGCATTCACTGTGCTGGCCCTATTCACCTTTTTTTATTCTCTCTGGATGCATTTAAGACCTTTTTTTTTTTTTTTTTCTGGGAAGCCAGGCCTCCCAGGAGTCTCAGAGCCTCTCATTCAGGCCTACCTGTTTACAGCTCACCGAACAGAAGGACCTAAACAATCCCATATTGTACGCCTAGTGCTTCCTTAAACTTAGGCCTCCACAATGGCGTGTTTTCAGAAGCTGGGCAGAGTAAGTTAAAGGCTGGCTTTATACTCATTAAGTGTTCTGCTGGTACTGTCTTCTAATTATGCGGCAGGGCAACAATGTATTTTTTTTTCAATGGAGTTCTTTGGAGCAGTTAATTTGGTGCCTGTACTAAATGCCCCAAAACATTAATTAGTGTGGAAGGAACCCTAATTTCCTCGGTGGCTTTCCTCTCCATTTACTTCCCTTGTTTTCACATAGGCTTGGATGAGCCTCTGTAATGAAATTACCTCATTAATGCCTTTATTCTTGCAGAGTAACTCATTCAAGATCCACCATTTAGTTTTAATTTAATGCTGTCAAAAGCAAAAGGTGCATTCATGTCTTTGATTGGTGCATTTTTTTCTCTCTAAAGAGTGGACAGATTTAAATTATTAAGATGGCAAGTAGCGAGTTATAATTGGATACGAGCAGCACTTCAGTGAATATTAAATGCTTTCAAAGCCTGGCCTACGTGGCCTGCTGGCTATTAACTGTGTCCAGTGAGTTATTCTGTGAGTTTTGAATTAACGGTACCTTAGCTACTGTGAAGCAAATTAAGCTTAATTTTGTTTACAAAATCCGGTGAAGTTGCGTTTATCAACTTGACATTTAGTTGTAGCAGAGTTCGGTTTTCCCCATTACCCTGTACTGACTTCATTGCTTGGTTAGTACTGCTAACACAGGGTATCATCCTGTACTTCAGAGTCACGCGAAGTCTAGCTGGAAACTCGCCTATGTAAGGCCAGTAGGATAAGGCCTTTTATTTGCGAGACCCACTGAGTTCTAAATATTGTCAAGCAGAAACCACTTTGACCACGTTGATTATTTGTTCGCCGAGTACGACGGCACAAAGTACATGTGCTATTAACGGTGAATGCACAGTTACGAACTGTTTTGATCCCAGCAACTGAGCAGGCGAGAGTTAACATCTGATCCTTGATCGTTAATTCTCTCTCTTCTCCCTCCTTTCGTTTACAACTCATGTCACAAAATATCTGAGACGCATTGGAGAAACATGTATGTCAGAAGACTTAAGCAACCTCTAGTCTGCTTGGCATGTGCATATTACAGTTTATTGCGTGGCTGCAGTGCTACCAGGGGTCAAAAATCGGTGTCACATATGTGACTCTGGAGGGCTCCAGCATAACCCTCTGTTAGAAGCAGGTACAGCCCCATCAGCTTGCTCACAGCCTCGTCCAGTTGTGCAGGGCCTTTAAGTTTTGAGCATCTCCAAGGGTGGAGATCCCGCAACCTGTTCCGGTGTTTACTCACCTCCACAGTGACATTTTCCCTATGTAAGTATAAGGAAATTATTATATTTTCAATGCAAACATTAAACATTTTATGATAACTTGATATGATAATGTTTTGTAAATAACACAAATTACAACTTTATTATAATGTATTACATGTTATATTTACTATAAATATTTGATATATTTATTGCATGTTATATACAATACATATACAATTATTATTTATTATTATTAT
>VZSC01019815.1:340350-425097 GCA_013398225.1 Steatornis caripensis | reverse complement strand
TCCAACTCCTACCATTCTGTGATTCTGTGATTTAGATCATAGCAGAATGTTCTCTGCAGCATGTTCTTGTCTCCATACAGCATATTGGAAAAGACTCAGATGTGATACTAATTCTTTTTAGCCAATCTGGTACACAACAGCTCAACACCTCTCATTTAATTTTGCCTTTCACAAGCATTAGGTTGACTGGTGAAGTTTCTTCTAGTTTCTTCTCAAAATCATAATCAAGCCATTTCTTTTCTTTTGGCTTTGTTTGTATGGAATTCACAGCACTGCTGACAGTTGCAGCAAAGAAGAACACATTCATTTTCTATATACATAGTTAAAGTTTCTTTAGTATATTTTTTAACTACTTTTTTTAAATGTATCATTTTTGAATGACAAGACTGTAAACATTTCTGGAGTGCGTTACTGTCATGCAAGGCATGAGCAGAGCAGCAGATCTATTTCTTAGAAGAGGAATCTGTGCAAGAACTAGCTTTCGCTACCTAAGGTTTATAACATAGGAAAAATAATGCTAAACATTTGTTCATTTGTGGTTGCTGCTATTTTAGAAGTCATTCGCATACAGACACAGGCAAGAGCAGGTATCTCTGCTCCTGGACAACACTGACTGTTGCAGGATTTTGAGACAGGACGATCAAGAGCAGGACTCCACGGAGCTGTGAACTGCAGAGATATACTTTTCATTTCTGTAGTTTGGACAGACCGGTGAGGGGTGGGTGGAAAGAGTAAAACACACAGTCAAACCAAATAGTGCTGGTACCATCATGATGGTATCTGAATATTCTGGCATCCGTTGGTGAGGATCAGAGAAAGGGCAGGAGACAGAAGTGAAGCAAAGAAGACAAGGCAGTAGAGAAGATGCAGGCTAGGAAGCAGAGGATGGACTGAAGAGACTGCCTGGGTAGAGAGGTCTGGCACACTCTGTGGGGACATAAGGGTCAGAGAAGAATTGGTTAAAACTGGGAGAAGTCCTCCAATGTCCAGAGGCCCTCACCTTGGCCACCTTTCTGGCTACTCCCATGAGTTAGTATTGTTGTGCCTGTCCCCAGAGCCCTGGAAGGATGGAGGCCGTCTGCACCTGACAGTATGAAACATGCCTGTTCAGAAATGATACACATTTACTTGTCTTCCTGAGTTTCAGAGCCAGTCCTGCGAGTACAACTGTCAGAAAACACTAATTCCAACTTCCAGCATTTTTTCTGACTATGGCCTGAAATCAAGTGTCTTTAGACTGATGAAACACAGGCAAACAGTAGTTACATTTTAATTGGTCTAATTGGTTACATTTTAATTTAAGCATTTAACAAGTTGGTTAATTGTTACTGAATTAAAACACCTTCAACTGAAAAAATACACAACATTTGTTCAGGTCAATTTTCTTACCATGTGAACTGTTAGGCAAAAATACATCTTGAAAAGTGACCCTCAGAGACTCATAATTCATATTATTGTTTACAAATCAAATCACTGTGCACTGTTGGATTGATTAGTAACCATCAACACCAGAGAAAATAGTTACTGCTGCTGTCCTCAGACAATGCTCCTCTGCACAAGCCACTGCTCAGTTCCAACCCAGCTGGCATTGGGATTCTTCCAGACACCAAAGACACGCAGCATCCTAGCCTGGGGAAAAACCAAGTGCAGGCACTCACCAGGAGAAGGAATTTCCAACTACACTGTTTGAATTACTTGTAAAAGCCCTTTAACAGAACCATCTCAGAGACTGCTAGATAAAGAGGCCCTTTGAGAATTATGGATAAAATAAAGATGTAATTTATTTATTTTGCAGTCAGGATTTAAAACCAACATTCAATTTTCCTAGCATCGACCATATATTATAGGGACACAGACTTGAACTTTCAGGCAATGACTGTTATTCTTAAAATGTCAACTGATGCTATAATTCAAGAGTCAAATGCACAGGCTTAGTCAGGCTTGGTCAGGTCAGGCTTCAGAAGGCTTTGCTGTATTTAGGCTCAAAGTACCATTCAGGAACTTTTCCTTTAAATGTAATAACTGATTACCCAACCTATCACTTGAGGAGTCCAAGCCAGTCCACTCTAGTTTGCGCTGGTCCCTGGACTTTGGCTTCCATCAGTGCCTTTTTAGTTGTCCTTTACTCATCTCCTGCTGCTGCTGGAGCTTCTCTTTGCTAATGACCTGGCATGAATGCACAGCTTGCCAAAATTATTCGCAGTTTCATCAGTAACCAAGACAATAACGACAAACCAAGTAGCAAGAACTTCATGACAAACCAAAGGGAGTGTAAACACTGAGAAAGAATGAAATGACGTGTTGAAATATTATCTCAGGCTCCTCTTTCTCTATATATAGAGTGACTTTTTGCGAAGTAACCAAAGAAAGCATCAGGAAAGACCTAGTCTGCAAGCCAAGATGACTACCTTTGCATGCAAGTTGGTATATGTTTATCTTTTTTTTTCCCCAAATAGAATTTTTGCAGTACGTATTTTTTTCTTTCTGCTATTCTAAAAGACCTGTTGCATAACTTAAGTACAGAAAGAAAAATAAATCTGAATCAGATGTGGTTAAAATAATAGTATGAGATCATATCTGAAAGATAGCAAATATCTTGCAAGGAATTATTTTTAAAAAGCAAAGAAAACTGAATTTAAGAGCACATTCATATTTAATATCTGGTACATAACGGGGGAAGACANAAAGAAAAATAAATCTGAATCAGATGTGGTTAAAATAATAGTATGAGATCATATCTGAAAGATAGCAAATATCTTGCAAGGAATTATTTTTAAAAAGCAAAGAAAACTGAATTTAAGAGCACATTCATATTTAATATCTGGTACATAACAGGGGAAGACAAAACAAGGGAGTTCAGAGCACAACAACAAAAAAAAGCTACCTGATTTGATAGACAGAGGAGAGCTGGAAGACTGAAAAAGTCCTCCACAACAAAAAAGTTATGAATAAGAAAGTATCTGAAAGATGTAAACACTGAAGGATGGAAAACAAGCCTTTCCAGTCAAGGAAGTACAGATACCCAGAAAAGATAAAACAAAAATGTTTCTAAAAAGTAATTTTAGGATTAATATTAAGTTAAAAAAATCTTCCTGAATTTAAAATCTATTAGACTGGAAAAGACACCCAGGAGATGCAACAGAAAAATCAAGCAGTGGTGTTATAGTGCAGAATGGGGATGAGACTAAGAAATTTGCTACAGCTGTGATACAAAATTTGCACTTAAAATAGGGCTTACTGATTTTCTTGCTGATGGGGAGCTTCATGACGATGTGTGACCTTTTTTGTAGCATGAAGACAGCAGAGATGTCTAATAGTAGAGACTGCCAATCTCATTTCTTCTTAGTGCTTTGACAAGATGGAGATTGTTGTCATTTAATATATGAATGTGCCAAATACTAAATTTATTCAGAGCTGTCTCCTTTGAAGCCAACGATGTCGGAACATGGATAAATTTGAGGCCCATTCAAGCGATGGGATTCGTCTGATTAGAAATCAGCTTGTAAATGTTTGGCAGTCATTGCTTAGCATTGCCTTTGAACGTGATCTGTTCTAGAGATAGATGTGCAGCATCAGGCCATCATTCCTGGACAGAATATCACTAGGACACTAGCAGGAGGGATGGGGTATGCATGTATCACAGAACTGTATATTGTGGGGGTGTTCTTAAGTCTTCTATTAGATAGATACAGTTCTAATGGCAGGAATGCCCTTCAATCCCCAAATGTTTATCTAGTCTCAGCCAAGTCGCTGAGCAAAATATTCATTTAGGTGAGATAACAAGTGGGAAACGTGGAGGAGGAAGAACAAATAGTTGGAAATCATGCACATATGCTTGCACATTGCACCATGCTCCTGCAACTAGTTACCCTATTACAGTGCAGATTAAGGTGGCCAAAGCTGAAGACAGACGCACTGATGTGTGAGCAATTCTGGGTTCTAGGTGACAGCTATGAGCTTTGTCTCTCCTGAAATTTCTCACTGTCCTGTGCTTTAGTAGCTGTGGTCTTCTATTGTACTCTCACTGGCTTCTTGGTCTCAGATGCAGGTGCGTGGCATTGCTTAAGCTGTTAGAGTTCCTGGAGGTAAAACAGGACAGCTGCAGGCACATCTGACTAGCTGTACCAGCTTTGTTTGTTTGCTGTTTTTTCTTTCCTGCCAGAAAATGAGCTACAATCTCTTCCTCCTGTCTTTTGTCCTGGGCATTGGTGGAGCTTTCCAGTGTGGGTTGCAGATATCCATTATCAATTCTCCTGCTGAGGTAAGCACGGACAGCTCAAAAAATGGAGCTACCAGCATGGATTTCAGTGTTCTCATGCTTTCCTGCCTCTATATGCGATCACTTACTTTTTCACTTCTGCTCTCAAAACTAGACTTATTGTGGTTTCTTGGTTCTAAGAGTAGCTACTATTGCTCTTTTGTTTCATGGGGTTTTAACTTCTGTCTGGTGTGACAGAACTGGGAAAGAGAAGGATGAGTGATGTCTATAAAGTCAGCCATTTTCCCCTTACTGACTTGAATTGTTCACAGGACATTCTCCTCTTCCCGGTGCTCAGGGAGTCCCTTGTACTATGCGCTTGGCCACACATGCTAGGTCTAAGTGACTGTAAGGTGAAATAAGACAGGGAAGGACTGTAGCTCTAGAGCTGAGGTCAACACTGATACCTGCTAGAAAAGGAAAATTAGGGGAGGTGTTTGTCACTCTGAATGGTGCCAAGGACGCTGAGCTCATACATACTATTACCACATTGGGAACCTTCATCAAGAATGAGGGTGCCATGGAGGTTATGAACAGTAGCTCAGAGAGACCCCACAATGGGCCATCAGGGGACAAATCCTGATCTCACTGAAGTCAATTGAAGTCAAACCTGGATTTCACCCAAGACATCAGACAGGATGCGGACAGACAGGCAAGTGGGAATGCTGAGGAAGATGTGGCAGCAAAACGATCAGGATTTAGCACATAAACAGAAGACCAACCTGCCACTCTCTTAGTCGCACTCACAGTTGATATTTAATATTGATATATTTATCCATTGATTTATTCATTGCACCTTGTTGCTAAAACATTAATTCCAGGGATGTCAGTGGCAAAATACCCTTTGATTTCACTGGGTCTAAGATTTCAACTAAGGTGTCAATAGAAATGTATCAAAAAGACCAGTAAGTAGGTAAGAGAAGTAAAAAAAGAGGTGTGATTATGGAAAAACATGTTGACTGAGTCCATTGGTTTCTGTTTTTCTTTCGAAGTACATCAAGAGTTTCATCCGTGAGACCTGGCTGAAGAGATACGGCTCTTCTCCCAATGAAGAGATGATTACTTTGATGTGGTCCTTTGTTGTGTCCATTTACAGCATTGGTGGGCTTCTGGGGTCCTCGTCTGCTGGATATTTGTCTGTTAGATTTGGAAGGTAGGAATAATGATGACATTATTCTTTCTGTTTAAACCCACAACTGCAAAAATAAGCGAATTCTTGGGAGAAACACTGCTTATAAAGTGGCACTGTGTGCAGCCCAGAGCTGCTTCAGAAGAAGGATCAGTTCAGTGAAGAAGCAGAATGGCAAAATCTGCCAATGATCACAGAGGAAATCATATCCTCTCCCTTATAAATTCCAAAGCGAATCCAGTCCAGAGAGATCACATGAGGAGTGCATGCATTTTAAAGCTCACAAAGCTTGTTCTTCAGCATAGATGTTGGCTCCACTAGAGGCATCAAAATCTTCAACTAGTTCATCAGTTCGTGACAAAGTTTTCCCATTTCCCATTTACTTCACTGCAGCTGGTCTCAGAAGCTGGCACAGAGTCTTTAACCATGGCACAATTGATGCCACTTCTGTCAGGCTGTGAATGACACATGGATAATATTTACGCTCACATTAATTTAAATGAATTACAGGAAGAAGGCCATGCTGTTCGCCAATATCCCTGCTCTGCTGAGCGCAGCTCTGATGGGACTCAGCCGGCTGTGTGGATCCTTTGAGATGATCATCGCTGGAAGATTATTTTCTGGAGTGTGTGGAGGTAAATTAGCATTCCTACCTGTGGTGTTAAATAGTTGGGGAGCAGTAACTGAGGGTCACAAGGATTTACCAGACTGAGTATACGGATCACAGATTTTTAATAAAATCTGCGGAGGGCCTGATTGCTGAATGCATCTTTAACTAAATAAGAAAACACAAACATAATTACATTAATTGTATGTGACATCTCCATTTCTCATTCTTTGATCTTTACATCCAAATCATATAAAAAGTACTGCCAACTTGTGAAAAAGCTAAAAGATGCAATATTTCAGGTCAGCATGCTCACTCAATAGAAAGCTGACCTCTGTTGTTTCTGTTGCTGTTCATTGTGGCTGATACTGCCTTCCATATTACAGACAAGGGAACGGTTTTCAAGCTGGGCAATTCTAATTTCCAGATGTCTCAGAAGGTTACATTCTGTCAGTGTTTTCAATCCCTGAGCAGTTGGGTGAAGATAATACTAACCAGCAAAAAAATTGAGAGAGAGGATAAACATTAATTAATTCATCGTGCATGTGCAATATATAGCATTTGTCAACTTGTTCATTTCAAGCACAAAGCAAGGCACATAGCACCCTGAGCAGACACTGAAATATACAACCTGAGATTAAAGGGAGCAACAGCAATCCTGCATACGTGGCTGTATGAAACATAGCCTGCTGAAGAACAGATTTGCCTGGGGAACATACTTGCTTAGTGAAATATTTAGCAAAGATGCAAGGTCACGGTACTGGGAACATGCTTCATGTCAGGCAGACACATTCTCAGCACCGTTCAAAAAGTGTCTCAGAGCCTAACCCGATATACTTTGCCCATAATGGTCTCCTTCAAAACACCAGACCTATGGGAGTTTGAACTGCCCTAACAGTCATTTGTCACTGCAGGTTTAGCTCTGAGTATCCATCTCATGTATGCTGGGGAATGTGCCCCACGGAAGGTCCGCGGGCTGATTGCCATGACAGCTTCTACTGCCATTGCCATCGGAAAGTTTGTAGGATTTACTCTGGGTCTCAGGTAAGGGGGTCTGAGACCTATTTAATTTATTCTGTTATTAAAATATATGCATATGTCAATGCAAGCCTATGGATAGACAAACCAGCAACTATTTTTAGTCATATTTTCAGGGTACCCTAGGCAGCCAGACTGGATTAGCTCAGCCCAAATTCCTGACTTAAGTGAATGGGAAACAGAAATCATACAAAATATTTAATCCTGAAGAATGATGTTGCTTCTTAGCGAAGATGGAACAAAATATAGATAATAAAAACCTTCAACAGATTTCAATGGATTTGAAAGAAATCCATCTTTTGTAAGAACTGACCTTTATTTTTTATGTTTTTAGAAGGAAGAGGGAATATCAGATCCATCCAAACTTTCTTGAAAACACACACAAACCGGCACACCCACTCATCAAACACACATGCAAACCCAGAAACCTATGGTGGACTCATTCCCCAAGCACAGGCTCCTTCTGCCTATCCTGTGCCAAAGATGGTCCATACCGTTCCCAGGGAACATGTCATCCTGGTGTCACAGTATTCCCAAAGCTGCAGGAAACCCAGCAGCTGCCATTTGGGGCAGTCAGTACCAGGCGGATAACCCATGGATCCTGTCTTAACTGTAATCTGGCACTCTTTGGATCAGAAGCAGAGGAATCAGCCACCACAGTTCTTTCTTCGGCACTTGTTCTGGGATACTGTTCATCTCTGTGGGCCCTCAGCTGTTGCAGGAGGATGCAGTTAGCCTCGCTGCGCTCACCACTGAGCAACAGGTGGCAACGCTGTGTAATTCGTGCGTTGCAGCAAACAGCACTCTGTGCTCCCCTTCTGCCTCTCATTGAGATTTTCATTTTTCTGGGCGGAGAAATGCCAGAGACTCCTGGGTGAGAGCTGCCAGGACACACGCAGCAGGGCCGAGGGACCACCTTGTGTCTCTGTGTGCTCACATGGCCAGCATGTGTGGTTGCTCAGCTGCTCTCGATATGCTGGTTTTGTTTCAGAGAAGTTCTTGGAGTAGATGCTCTCTGGCCTGTTCTCATGGCAGCTAGCGCACCTCCTGCCCTCGTTCAGCTTCTCACCCTCCCCTTCTTCCCAGACTCTCCCCGCTACCTGCTCATTGACAAAAAGGACAAGGAGGGGTGCATCAAAGGTAAGGAAATGGGCCACAAAGCATTCGTTTTAGCAAAAAGTGGAAAATACAGTAAAGCCTGACATGAGCTTGGAACAGAGGTACAGTTGGGGAAAGGACTCTTGGTCTTTTGTGTCTGAACCCACGTTCAGCTTTAATGAGAGACAACCTCTTCTGTTTTGGTACTAGTGCTCACTTGGCACCAGTATTCCATTACCCTCTGCCAGGATCCTCCAAGGGATGTGATCACACAGAGCTTGTATTTCCATCAGTCCACGTTCTGCCCTGAACAGTCAGAGTGTGGATATGGTTACCTTCTGGCTCTGTGTAAGAAAGGGATGCTGTTTACTATCATGACATATCCATAAGCATTCCAGTTCTTCAGTAACCATAGTAGAAACTACTGACACAAACAGAGAAACAGTCGTTGTGGGGTTTTAACTATCAAAAGAGAGAAGTCTTTGGATGTTGACTTACTTTTTAATGTAAGAGTCAATTTTCCTTGTCTGTGATTTGGTGTGTGCACTACAACTGCACCTTTAGCAGGAGGGTATTTGGGGAAGGATTGGTAAGAATTTAGGTGTGATTTACATTGAAAAGCTGTAAGCAGCTATTGGCCAAAGGTGAGGTCGTGATTAATATTTATGGGAAAAAATAGAGAGCAATGAACTGGATCTGTGTCTAATCTGAACCCAGATCTCTAGGAAGTTCACATAAGCAAAGAGCCTGTAGCTCCAGTAAGACACCCTGCAAGACAGGAAGTAATCCTCCGAATTCATGTCTGTGCTGGCGAGCTTGGATCAGGAGTCATCTTCTCTCTCCCTCTCCTTCCAGCTGTGAAGCAGCTCTGGGGAGATGGTGACCATATGGCCGAAATAGATGACATAATAGCAGAGCAAGAAGCCATCCGTGGGGAGAAGGCTAAGAGCATTTGCGATCTTTTTCGTGACAAAGCTGTCCGTTGGCAACTCATCAGTCTCTTCCTTGTCTCCTCATGCACACAGTTAATTGGCATCAATGTGGTACGTGTGCTACTTTTCTCTGCTTTCTAGATAGCTTACAGTTTCTTGACAAAAAGTAAGCTCTGCAACAAGTAGTAAAATGCTGACTGCAGCAGTGGCTGTAAGGAGGGGATCTGTTGTTACCGTTTATTATAATCTTTTCCCATGGAAGTTTGGGACCTGGCATAAGTCGAGAACTATGTTTTAGCAAGTCTCATCTGAAGGCATCTCTATGGATTACCCTGTTATGATAGAAGAATAAAAAGGGATAAAATAAAATCTCAAATACAGTACAAGTGAAGAACAGCATAACCTCCTCTGGGTCTCTGAACTCCAGAACGCACTGCCCAAAATTGTTCAGCCATTTCAGTACAAACTGCTTCAGGTTTGTAATGTACACTGACAGTGCATTTCCGTACTCATACCTCTTTGGGTTTCTTTCTAAATCCTTTAACTTTGCCGTTTCTTAAATTATAGACAATTACAAAATCCCAGTAATACATGTGATAGTGATATATACGCTCTAATATACCTTTTCTTGGAAATGTCTCTATCTGTGTTTCAGTAGGTAGTATTGAGTACTGGAATAGTTATTGTATAAAATGAGCTTATAGTAAAAGCAAAAAAGTTTCAAAATCCAGATTAATTTTGCAAATTCAGAAAGACTTCAAGATTCATAAGACTCCTTTCTACCCCCACTAGTGCAGCAGTTGAAGGACCATGAAGGACCAGTAGAAATTGAGCATATTAACCATGGAATTTCTTATGCTTTAGGAGTGCTTGCATCCAGAAAAATAGTGACTATCAAAATCACTGTAAAGGCTTAAAGAAGATGCAGAAAGATAATTTAAAGCATTTGCTTATTACATACTGTCCACAGTATGCTCCTCATCCAAAGTACATGAGACACTAAAGCATGTGAAAGACGTCAGATAAAATTATAACCTGTAACATAAGACAAAGACAGTGCTAAAAGCAAGAAAAAAAAG
This sequence comes from Steatornis caripensis, assembly GCA_013398225.1. Lineage (NCBI taxonomy): Eukaryota > Metazoa > Chordata > Aves > Caprimulgiformes > Steatornithidae > Steatornis > Steatornis caripensis. The sequence goes on along the minus strand of VZSC01019815.1, from coordinate 414,956 downwards.
AAAAAGGCTGCATTTGTTACTGAGTTCAAGACAGAGCTGCTAGTAAAAGCTGATCTGCACAAATGAGCCTCGTGAAAACGTTGAGGATTAGTTACTGAAATCAAGAAGATTTTCTCGTTTGTTAAGGCCTGATTAGTTATTTTCTGTGAAAAAAGACAGAAGCTAATGTACACATGACCACATGGGTACAGCCTTCACACATTTTTGTTCTTTCCAGGTTTACTTTTATGCATACGATGTCTTTATAAAGGCTGGAATCCCCCCTGCTCAAACCCACTATGTCTCCCTAGGAGTTGGGATCACCGAGATCCTCACCACAGTTGTGTGTGTAAGTGGCTCTTCAGCTGAATTTCATTCTGCTGTAATGCATGGTTCATTTCAATCTTTAGAACTACTGTAACTGGAGCTTCAGGAACAAGCTTCAAACTTCTGCAACATATCAACCACAGTGCTTTGCACCGATCACACAGAATCATCTCCACACACCCTGCAAACATGGGCATTTACATTCAGTTTATGGGAGGACAGGAGAATCTTTTCCTCAAAATCATGACCCAGCCTGAGCCAGCCTTGGGAGTCCCAGTTCCCCTCTGTAGGAAGGGCAGACGACAGTCCCTGTTCCCACTTGTCAGTAGGACTCACTGCTGTAGGCAATTAACATGGCAATTAACAGTGCAAGCATCTCCACTTTGCTGTCCTCCCTGGCTGTCCTTTGCCTGCAGAGTGCCATCTCAGGCCTCCTCTGCCTGGGCAATGCTCCCTGCAGCCCTGCACCTTCCCACCTTCCCCCTGCTCTCTGCAGCTCCTGGTCCTGCTCAGTCCCCCCAGATGCCTTTACTCACCTTCTCAGAGGAGGTGCCACATCCCGGTCCCTGACTCTTCAGAGATGCCCTGCCTGGCTGGTGAAGGCAGACACTGGAGCAGCTCACCAGTGCCTGCCTTTAAGGTCTGTCCTTCGGAGCTGACAGCATGTCCTGGTTGCAGGGTTTCCTAATTGAGCGTGCAGGGAGGAAGACACTGCTGTGGAAAAGCTACGCTGTTATGGCCTTGGCTTTAGGCCTCCTCACAGTCACACTTTCACTACAGGTAAGACCCCACTTACGCATTAGAGCTGTGTCCTGTCTTCATGTTCTATTGTATGGCAGATATCATTACCCTTCCTTCATTACCCTTCCCACAAATCACTTTTTAGTGGGAGTAGAAGTATTTAGGGGGCTAAACATCATGCTAACAGAGGTCTGTTCCCAGCCATGTACATGCAAATTAAAGCAAATAGCTTTATACAACCATGATCACTGACTATCTCCTTGTGAAGTTTCTGAAAGTAGGGGAAACAGATGTATGTTTAACATTGACATACTTAGCAGTGATGAATGTTTCTAATAGAGCTGGATAAATAAAATTTTAATTTCTAATTTTATTTGCTTTCACTTCCTACTGTAGGATTCCTTTTCCTGGGTACCATACTGCTCTGTTGCACTCATCTTTGTTTTCATCATGAGCTTTGGCGTTGGGCCAGGTTGGTATTTTCTACGGGAATGGTCTCATATACTCATTCCTTCCTCACTGCAGCCTTTAGGAGAGGTCCCAGGCATAGCTGTTCCACAGTTAGCGTGAATCCCTACTCCTGATTCAGCGCAGGGGTAGATGTTCCCCTCCATACTGTGGTAGGAGGTAAAACTTCATTTCATATTGCATTCCTACATGCCTTCCTCCTGAAGAGCCAAGCAGCACCTCGAACATTTCTAGGTCAGTTAAAACCATTAATTCATGTGGCAATATGAAGTGTGAGTTACAGAAGCATCTTGCAAAATTTCTAAACTTCCTTTTTTCTCCAACATTTTTTCAGCTGGAGTATTATGCTCCTTGCCGACAGAATTATTTATTCAGTCATACAGACCAGCTGCTTATGTTTTTAATGGTATTACAAACTGGATCCAACTCTTCATCCTTGGACTTGTGTTCCCTTTCATTGTGGTAAGCAAAGCAAGGTGTTTTGTTTCAGTTCAGAGGAGATTAGACCCTTCTTCAACCCAGAGTATACTTCTCTATTTCAACACTTTGTGCAAAGGAGAGAGCCTAAACTGACCGCAGTTCTGATGGCCTCTTTCTTTTTTCCCAGATATCTAGTGAAAGCATAGCAAAACCATAAAATGCTGCTAACTCTACACATAGTTAGTGAGACTGGCAAACTTGGAAGCGGTGACAGAGGCACCGACATTGTCAGACGTCATTTGAAGGTCATGAGGGGCTCCCTTCTTTCCCCTTCTTGTCCCATATGTGCATCTTTGGGGTTAATGTGGAAAATGGGCCGTCCCAGAGACTCACCCAGCACTAGTAAGTAGCAGGAAACTAAAGCCTTCACAGTTTTGGACTGTGCAAGGAGGGACAGAGCTAACACGCTACATACCTTCCCCAGTCTAGCACTGACTGAGAAGGACAGAGCAGAAAGGAAGAGTAACTGAAGCTCAGCACTTCTCTGAATTGTCAAGCAATGACATTCAATGTCTGCTGAGCATACAAGTTTCCTCCTTAAAACAGGAAAGGAGAAATAGTTCATCTTACCACTCAGTGCCTTTCCCCAGGTGGCAGCAAGGAGGATCTACATCAACTGAGTCCCTGACCAAGTTTTTTAGTAAATACAAAACCAGAAACTCCGTATCATAAGAGAAAGAAATCTAGATCAATTTATATGAACACATTTTGTCTCTTTCTTTTCTTACAGGAAGGTCTTGGTAGTTTCTGTTTCGTCATTTTCCTGACGTACTGTCTGTCCATGGCTGTCTTTGTCTTCCTTGTGATGCCAGAGACCAAAGGAAAGACCATGCTGCAGATCCTGGAGGAGTTCAACCGCCTGAACTACCGTGGAAAGAAGAGACAGACAGCCCTACAGCAGAGTAACTGCTCAGTGATGATTGTTACTAGACTTTAATAACAAACTCTCCACTCCATATTTTGCTTTTTTTATTACTGTAGTGCCCAGAAGCCTCACTAAGAAAGAGAGAATCCATTGCTCCGCAAGAAGCACAAATGAGTATTTTAAAAATAATCACCTGCAGTGCAGGGTGCAGGATGAACTCGGTGGTTCTCTCCAACTGCTGAAGTATGAGCTGAATTAAATCCTCTGCAGAAAAAAAATTAAACACAGTGTATAAAGAAATAAGATTTTTGTCAGTCCCTGCAAGTTAGCAGCTGTGTAAACTGAAAACACAGGATCTGCTATTTTTCTTAACAAAACCAGGACTCCACAGTTACTGGAGGAAATGAGTGTGGAATGTTCAGATGTACAGCATACTTGTGAAGCTGAGAGAAAAAGACAGAGCTTTCACGTTGAAATTATCTGCTCCTATTAACAAGTCAGTGCTGCTGAACTTTCCCAGAGAAGGAGCCTCAGTCCAGATGAAAAGAAGCGTTTAGCTCTTTAACCCGGTGGAGGAAGAGTGCCTTGCCTATCAGTAGACAAGGTATGCAGTGCTTCTGCCCTCTTACAATTAGACTTGAGAGCAAGTACATGGTATATAGGCAACTAGAAGTTTCTCAAGGAGCTTATGAACACATTTCTGTGACCTGCAGCATGGTCTTAATCGGTTTTTTTGGGGGGAAGGGAGGGAAAAGTCATTGCTGTGTCTGAAGAAAAGTGTGAAGGAAGTATAAGGTCCTGGTATAAAGGAGACACTATGCTAGAGATGCATCCGAGCATAACCTGTCACCTCAAGCCAAACCTCTTGCCTGGTAATCAGGTGCATTGCCTAGATTTTGGAGATTCTTCTATTGGGACAAACAGGGATATGTCAGCACTGAAAGAAAGCATGAGCAAAGAAAGCAGAGCTGCAGGAAATCATGAGTGGGCTAATCCAACAGTGGGCAGGTTCTCCTTCTTCATTAGCAATGACTATGTAGCATGTCTTCAGCCTGGAGTTGTTTCATGTCAGAGACCAGGAACACTGGGTTTCTATGGGATTTTGTTCCCAAGAGTAACTGGTGCCGATGAGACAAAAAAGAGTGGTGCCTCTCCCAGAGAACCCAATCTGTATGTCTGAGTGTTTGCTTCTCTCTCCAGGTTTTTGAATACTCCACATTTTCATTACAAAACATGGTAAAAAGGGCTTCACTTTTTGTAGTCATTGCTATACAATGTGATACACTCTTGCTCTCCTTCGCACTTTGCAGTTTACTGATAAGGAAATAAAAAAGCAGTGACTAGGAAAACACATCCTACTGATGATGCCTGGGTTTGGTTTTCATTGATTGAAGAGTTAGGGACAAGGAGAGCACATCTTCTGTGAGCGTGTTGTCGGGTTCAAGGAATATTGTGTCTGTCTTGTTCTGGAAATGAGATCTTCACTACTGACTGTTGCAGACGCTGCACAATAAAATTTGCAAAAGGACCTGAATCATGAGCAACAGTTTCTTTCACAGCCCTAAGGCTCCTGCTATTTTATCTTCATGCCATCCTCTAACAATATTTGTAGCAGTGCCAAGAGCTAATACCAAGAGCAGCAGATTTCCCCAACACAGCCATCCTTCCTATGATAATCATCGTATTACAAAAAGAAGCTAGACAAAGTTTATAGTTTCAGGGTCAGAGGTCACAGATTGCCCAATACCACAGTAAGAACCAACGTGCATTCCTTCTTCTGGTCAAAAATGCAGGGGAAATAAAGAAGAAACAGTTAAAGTCATTTAGTGTCTTACAAGACACTAAAACCTCATTGCCTTACATACATGTCTTTCCACAGAGTGATCTTGTCCAGCATGCCTGACTTCTTCCCTTCTTCCCTCCTACTAGTAAAGAATGTCCGCAAGAGGGAAAGCATAGTAAATCATTAGCACTGCCATAAACTAGCATGGATTGGGAATAAAGGTTAAAGAAGTACTTGTGAATCTGCAGTGTATCTATTTGATTCCTAGGATCACACAAGCGCAACACATGGCATCTTTGAAAACAAAATCTCTCCAAGCCAAGGATATTGGGTGAGCTAAGTGCCAAGTCTGGAATAAGCACATTTCTTGTAGTGTTCAAATCCTAGCTGGAAAGACTCATTCTGTTCTCTTCTTTAGGAAAATAAGAACTATACTAGGCATTTAAGTCTTGCCTTTTCCATATTACAACACTGAACAAAAGTGTGAGGCCAGATAGAAATGAGACAGCAGTATGAGTATTCTGGGAGAAACACAAACAACGGGAAGAACAGGGCTTGAGTTGTGGAGGGACTATTTTATCAACCAGATGTTAAAATCTGGCCACAGACAGAGTGTTTAAAAAGCTCTCCAGAAAGACTCAGAGCTGCCATGTGTGTCCTTCCTTCCAGCATCCAAGCTTCCCATCCTCAGCTCAAAAAACAAATCCTTCTTTCCCCTCCAGTTCATTCAGGCTCATCTGCTCCCTGCCCATGGCCATGCTCTAAGATGTCTGAACCTTGCTGTCTGAGTCTAGCAAAATGGTTTGCTGTTAGGCTGGCAGAACCTCTTTGAGAGGGAAAATAAAAATAAAAATGGACTTGCAAGGGACAGTACAGCATGAAAAGGTCTGGAAACAGAGGTATGACATTCAAATTTGACAAAGGAAACAGAAGCTGTTGAAAGGAAAGTAAAGATAAGATGAAACAAGCAGCAAAGAAGAGAGGTAATTATTTCAAAAGTAGTTTTTAATGTGTCCTGACAGAAAGCAAGAAGTAACACTGGATTGTTCAAGTGTCTTGTTAGATCTTCTGCCACAGGAGTTGGCAACAGCAAAGTTTACAAGAGTTCAAAAACAATCTCAGTAAATGCATGGAAGTAGCAAATATAAAGACACCATCCTGACGGACAAAGTCCCAGGGTTGCGCATCACTGGCGCCTGGAAGACGCACAAGGAAAGCATCGCTGCACACTTGCTCATTTCTTATGCTTTTTCCTACAACTGTTACTTGTGACTGACTGCTCTGGGATACTCTGCTGGACACAGTTCTGATCTGATCCTAGAAGATAAAGTGGGTGGTGGTGGTAAGAGAGGACAGGGCTGTAGAATCTGGCTGCAGTCTTCCGTGACAGCAAAATCTTTGGCTGAGGGGAGGGCAGTGGCCAGTGTTGAAGTGACTGGAGATTGAGAGGAGGAATTTGTTAAGAAGCAAGAGAAAACCTAAATAAAGACAGAGATTTTTGCAGCAGTAATTGAAGAGAAAGGTAGATTCTGCGGTGTTTCAGAAGAGGAAGTGATAACATTTGAGGAACCTGTGCTGAGTGAGGAAGGAAGGAAATACACGACCACAGCTGATGTGGAGGCGATGAAGATTTCAGGAATGATGAAAATGTAACGTGTGGAAAGAACAATTCAGCTTGAATTATTTTACTGTACTGATGTGCAACAAGACACTGGGGCAGAGGGTTTGGAGAGAGAGCATTACTGGGACACACAGCAGGAGAAAGGTCAAGGCTTGACTCAGCAAGCTCGCCCTGTGCTACAGGGCACATGGCACAGGGGACGGCCTGGGGCTGCTGTCAGGCATTTTAACCTGAAAAGCAAACTGTAGGAGGAATGTCAGTGCTTCCACCACGCTCCTGAGCAAAGCTGATGTTGCCTTCAGAACTGTAACCCCACCTTCCTGCCTCCCCTTTCAGCACTAGCCATAGACAGTTAAATCTTCTACTGAAGTAACTTAGACTAAACTATGTTGTATTCAGTGAGGTACAAAATGTTACATGTAATACATAGAAGCCTGAAGGAAGTAAGAATTAACTTAGACTTTGTAATAGTCAAGGCTTTAGCTGATTCAAAATCAAATTTTTTAAGGCGAAAAGTACTTCTTAAAATCAATTCTCAAGGCAGAACAGAATGAACATCCCACTCTGGCACACAATATGCTATCTCCACTGTTATAAAGAGGCAAGAGTGAGGTTTCTGAGTGGTTCTGGAAACAGCATGACGCTCTATAAAGAAGTGGGTGTTAGCAAGGACCCAATATGCCAATATTCAGATACTTCTTGTCTTGCAGCTGGGGAATTGTTCAAACCCCTTCAAGCAATCGAAAATCTTACAGCCTGCAAGAAGAGGCATTACAGCTCCGCTACAATACTAAGTGGCTTATGTCTGTAGTAGACTGGAGGGGAGGAAAACACACTCTGCTGCAGCTGCTGGTCAGAGAGGTGAAGGGGGACTCTGCTCCCCTGAAGGAAAGGTGGTAGCACTGTCTGACTCCGGACACAACAGGAACACGCAGCTGTTTTAGCAGTGCGAGTAGGGGGCAGCACTCCCAATACACGAAGGATAAACATTTACCAGTGTTGTAATCAGCTTGGCATATCAGGGTCTTAGAATAATTAAACCAGCAAGAAGAGGCCCTGACCAGTGTTGGAGAAGGACACAATTCACTAAAAGCCACATAGTTAGAATTTAACTTCCGTGCTATGATCCCAACTTCTTATAATCTAAGCATAGAAAACATCTCTCCCATCTGACAAACTTGACAAGGGCTCTCTGAGCAGGCAGGTTTTCAAGGGGAAATGGCTGGTTTCCTCTCAGACCTGGTGAGTATTCAACTTCTTGGCTTCTAGCTCTAGTCACTAACAGCAGCATGATTTTTAAAGATTACAGCAAAAGGAGTCAAACAGCCTTTTTTGTAACAAAAATGAGGAAAAGAGTACATGCTTGGGACAACGCTCATTCAGTAGTAAGACTGACTACACAGCATCTCCAGAAAATGTATTAGAAACAAGAAAGAGTGAGAGGTTTAAAAGATAACCTGGGAAACCAGGAAAGAATAGGCATTTTGAGGAAGACAGAGAAAAAGATGAAACAGAAAAAACCCTGGCACTCTACTACTACTCAAGGGTATTTGAGGATGCTCGTCTGTTTAGAGTGTGACCTGAATAAATGCCTGAAAACACATTGCTTGTAAAGAGTGCTCTAAAATCCAGCATACATCATGGAAAAACAGCATTTCAAATAGGAGTCATTCATGTAGGGGCTCTAAAAATGCAGTTTCCTATGAGGATAATTAAAGTGAAATGTAAAAAATATAAGTTTTAAGAGGATAGACATGATTGATCTCTGGAAACTGGTGCACAATGCATCTGAGGAGGCAAAGTTGAAGGAAAAAAGAGATTCAAGAAATCTGTAGCTTCTTACTAGCACAAAAGCAAACACAAACTAACAAGGCTTTTATGTTGGGTTTTTTTTAATTTCTGTGGCTAGCAGAACTAACAGAATTAGAGATTGCATCTTTTCAGGTTGCTAATAACCAGGAGAGCTCATAAAGGAGTGCGCAGGTTTGCATCTTAACAATTTCTCAGCAATTTTACTTGATTATTGAAAAATCCAAAAGGGTTTTTTGCATTTTAAAGGCTTCTTAACCATAGAACTGTGAAGATATCACATCTCATAAATTATCTCATGGTCTGAAAGCCATGCCAGTATCAGAAACTTAGGATGTGTTTCATCATTTTTGGCAGGTTCAATACCGGAAGCTACTGCTAATGATTATGGTGCTAGGAATTGGTGGAACCCACCTATCTGGTTTTCAAATGTCTGTGATCAATTATACTTCTCCGGTAAGCAAAGCCTTCATAAAATCATATCTGTAACTACTCTCCATGGGACCGGGCCTTACGCTTTGAAGGCGCTCTAAAAATCTGTTAGATGTTGCTATGTGGGTTTATTCCCAGCTCTTTCTAATGCCACTGTCACAGAACAAAATGAGCTTGCATGATTGTTAGAAGCTGTTCTCCAAAGACAACTTCCCACAGAATTGTGCAGAAACACCATATTGGAACATCCTCCTTAAAGATTGTGCCATGGAGAAAAAAAGATGAAAAACTACCTGAATGAGTCTCAACTTTCAGTCCAGGCCTTTTCTCTTTATATCCACTACCTGCAACAAGACCATTTGCACTTCACTAGAATCAATAAAAGATCTCAATATTTCGGTGCAGGAGAACCAGGATTCAACAGACTAAAGAGTATACTTAATTTTTGAAAGTTTCTCTTACACTATCAGGCTGTATGAGAGGAAATATGAATCCTAATTTGCAAACAAGTGTCCCATAGTCATCCTTTCAGTAATGACTATTAATCTAATTTTTTAAAGTTGTAAACATTATGAAGAACTGTTGTGATTAGTGCCTCAGTGGAATGAAAATCTCTTTTTCTGTCCCAGTACATTCAGAAGTTTATCAACGAAACTTGGCGGGAGCGATACGGTTCTGTGCTGCATCAGGAGACGCTCACATTATTGTGGTCCTTCATCGTGTCTATGTACTGTGTAGGTGGAATGATAGGGTGTCTGTGTAGCGGATACCTGACTGCAAAATATGGAAAGTAAGTATATTTACCAACAACTCGCTAACCAGGGCTGCAACAAGGGACGCAATTAAATGTTGTTCACCTAATATAATGGATGTGAGAAGTCTCACTGCCCCCTTCTGATGCAGAATTTACTCTACTCAGCACATACAACTACACCTAGGTATATTAGAGTGACAAGAATATGCAACTGTTTCCAATTCCATTGTCAGAGTTTTTGGTGCCGTAAAGTTCCTGTATTTTTGCTAAAATTTTAGGGAAAAAATAAATCTCTGAAATGTCTTTATTGGGCAATAGTGCCCTAAGAAGCCCAACAACACTGCAGTAGTGCAGAAGGGGATAGATATTCTGTAGGCAAAAGCGTGCTTTTTTTGCCTTTTTTTTTTTTCATTTGATTGCAGCCTTTAGCCACGTTCAGAACCCGCTCTTTGAGGGTGGCCATAAAGGACAAAGCCAGAACTCTCTAACTTGAGGTGGGCAGTGAAGCAAGTTGTCAGTGAAGCTGGATTTGCCTTGTTCTGGGGACACGTGCAGTATTTGAGATGAGACCTTCGCCCCAGGAAAGAAGTGAAAAATATCACTCCTTATCAGTCTTTATCCTGCAAGAATTTCCTTCAGCCTTATGGTGTGCTCACATAGTGTTAGCATGGAAAATAAGAATCTAGCTTGTCCCTTTCCACTCCCCTGGAAAGACATCATGCCTTTTCATAATCAGATACGGTTGTCCCATAAGCAATTGATTTAAACATGGCTATGGCTTGGTCTGTAAATGCAGAGGAGAACAGGCAGACATTAGTCGAAGATGAAAAAGTAAAACATGGATCATACCCCCGTGTTGTTTGCTGTTGCAGGAAGAAAAGCCTGCTGTTCAATGATGTGGTCCTAATAATAGCCACACTGCATACTGGCTTCAGTAGGAGAGCCAAGTCTTTTGAGATGATCCTGATTGGGCGCTTCCTCGAGGGCATCGGTGCTGGTAGGACTCCCCACTACTCCATGTTAATATGACTTCTTTGGGGTGGATACAGAAATCTTCCTGCTGGGAGTACCCGGGCATGCACAGTAACCCCAGTGGAACAAGGAACAGATTGGGAAAAGGTAAGATAAGCTGTCCTTTGCCTTCAAGAGGTCTTGTTGAGAGAGAAATCTGATGGATTAGCTAAACATCATGCTTAAAGTAAAAGGTACATTTTCAGCCTCTTACTGTGGAAGATATATAGCAAAGAGTTCAGAAGAGAGAGGAGAAAGCTACCTTTAGCTGAAGGTGAAATAAAAAGGGACCCTCTCTCTTGCTTTCTATAGCTTTAGCTCTCTCGTGTCTTCTTCACTTTAGGAATACATATGAATGCCCATGTTCAGTACGCTGGGGAGATCTCACCTAAGAAGTTCCGTGGATTTGTAAATGTGACCTCCTCTGTGTTTCTTGCACTAGGAAAAGCTGTAGCAAGAATTCTTGGATTACGGTATCTGTGCTATTCCTTTTCCCATCTTATTTTCTATTTATTTGTCTTCTATATGGCAGGGAAGTGTTGTTCTCCCAGTCCTAGAAATGGATATACCCTAAGAGTGGGGTTTTACTTTGCTTAACTACAGCTGTCAAAAAAGGATGCATCCACCCCATACCAGTCACTGAGGTTTCCATACCGTTCACTGGGGGGAGAAAGGCCCTTCTCTTCAGAAAGGATGAATCCACCTCTGGAGGTGCAGTTTCTCTGCTGAAGTTAATACGAAAAGATTGTATGCAAACACCCTTCATAAACAAAATTTTGAGATTTGAAATCTCTGCTAATTTCTTGATAATCTCAGGCAGAACTGCAGATTGCCTCAGAGCGCTGTTGTGGGAATATTCAAACTCCACTGACCTTTAGAAAACATTCAAATTACAAGAAAAATCTCAGTCTTGCAGTAGAAATAAAGTATTAGTCTATTTTCCTTTCCCTAGCCTAAATATCTTCTATTTCAATTTATGTTTTCAAGGTCTGTATGTATATTGTGTTTCTTTAGCTGGTCTAGGATCTAGAAAATAACCAAACTAGTTACAGACTGTAATTGTACTGGATTATAAATACACTCTAATGTGCTTTTGTAGAGATCTCTTAGGAACTGAAGACATGTGGAATGTGCTATTGTCCTTCTCTGGGTTGGTGGCATTGATTCAACTGCTCTTTTTGCCATTCTTTCCTGAGTCTCCTCCCTATCTCTTGCTGCAAAAAGGAGACAAGGCTGGTTGCTTGAAAGGTAAAATAAAACCTTAGATCCTTAATGCATTAAACCGTAACTCTTGGGAAAGTAAAGCTAATAGAGGGGATCAGCTTTTCTATTAGCCAACTACAGATTTCTTGATAATTACATGACTAAAGTCCTCCAGAATAAGTGGAGTCATCAGAAATATTTAAGGTCTACCCCTAAATACTACAGCAAGTTGAGAGCCACTTTCCAGGGAAGTCTCAGCACGTTCCAGTAAGCGATGTTCTAGTTCTTTGCTCAGTGACTGATGAATCAAAGCATGGACTGAATTACAAATGTTTAATGTCATTAAAAGCTGAAAAACACAGAACTCTGAGTGGATCAGATGATGGAGGAATGTACTTCATTCTGTCTCTTCTGTAGCCATGAAGCAACTCTGGGGAGAAGGGAATTATCAAACAGAATTTGATGACATGATGAAGGAAAAGGCTGTAACAAAAGGAACTAAAATAATGAATGTCCTAGAGGTGCTGAAAGAACCATCCGTGTATCCACAGCTGAGTACCATGCTCCTGCTTTTACTGAGTCTACAGCTCTGCGGCCTGAGTGCAGTTGAGTATACCCTATTTCCATGCTTAGATCTACTATTAAGTAACGGAAGCACCACAATTCCAACTTGTTACTTTCCTCTGGACCTACATTATTACCCCTCACACAGAGCCCACTGCCTATGAAGATCTGTGGTATCATCACTAGTATTCTTCATACCTTTAAGGGAGCTTCTCAAGTGGGAATACAAGAGATCCAGCTCAGCATAAGCCCCAGCAAGGGCACGGTTACATTCACTCCCCTAGTGGTATAACCAAAGACAGTGTAGGAGAAAGGGTTATAAATACCCTGACTTGTTGCAACCCAGAGATCTGTTTACATAGACTTACAACTCCATTTTCTTTGACTTCTGCAGTGGCAGATGGCCAGCTATCGCCATCCAACTTTCATTCTTGCCAACAGGTTTCCCTCCATAAGCCTTGCTTAAGCCTGTCCACTCTGCTGGTGCTTGTTCATTACAGTTGCCAGCAGTACGGGCAGAGGAGGCACCTCTGTGCTTTTCTGACAGGGAAATGGTGCCCGGCCATCAGGAACCTTGCAGATGAGCAGCTTCTGCTTAGCAACTGGAAAAGGATGACAGAATCGACTGTTTGTATGATGATATATGGTCTCTATGACTGAGATATGCTTTTCTTTTTCTTCACTGTTTGTCTTGTCCCTTTCCTTTTCCTCTTTGCCAAAACAAGTTCTTTTTCCCGTGTCTTACAGGCAGTATGCTCCTTTCAACTCCTTTTTTTCTTTCTGGACTTTCAAATCCCTTTTCTTCGTCTCCATTAACCTTTTGATATTTCACATCTCAAGCAGGTGTGTCACCTCCACTAAGCCCCAATAACGTACTGCTGCTTTTGCAGTGATGACAAATCTAGTTCTAAGTGATGCTGGATAAGCACATATCACATCTATTGACAATGCTTCACTTTGAAAATGTTTCTTATTTCCCAGATCACCTTTTACACCTCAGAAATTTTTCAGACAGCCAACCTGCAGAAAAGCATAATCCCATATGTATCTCTAGGAGTTGCGATCTCTGAGCTCATCTCTATCATCTTCTGTGTAAGTCAGACCTTTCTGGGGCTTTAAGAGTTACAGTACGTGTGAGTTGAGTCTCTTGTTCCTCAAAGAAAATGAGTCTTCTCCATATGAACTAAAGATTTTTTCTGTGGTACCGCATAAATCTGTAAAGTGGTTGTTACCATCTACTCCAAATTTTGTCCTACCTTTTGCATCTTTCTTCCCATCTTCATTCTCCATAATTTCTTGTAAAAATCCCGCTCTTATTCAGAGAGATATAAATGCAATGTCATTCAAACATAAATATGTGTACTTATTTCCATATATTTCTGTATATTTGTATATTCAAATGGAGTCATAACATGCTTCCATTGATTATGCTGTTTATGAAAATGTTGCCACAATGCGGGCAGCGACCATAATTCGTAGTATTAGAGAGGCTGGAAGAATTCAATAAAATATCAGAATTAGTACCAATAAGATTTGTGTTCTCTGAAGTAAAAAGAACTCAAGAATGCTTGATTTGTTGGACAGCTGATAGCTGGATTTTGCCATGCTTCTGGTGATATGCCATGTTTTTTCTACTCTTAGAGCTCCATTATCGATCGTTTTGGACGCCGGATACTCATGTGGGGTGGTTATTTGCTGATGGCACTCATACTGGTGTTGCTTGAAACAAGCCTTCTACTGAGCGTAAGTAAATGTCTCTCTGAGAGTGGACCTGCATCAGAATTATTTGGGCAGGACGGCAGATAGTCAGCCTTAGGTTCTATGTCCAAAATAGCAGGTCAGCATATCTTCCGAATACAAACTTATAATCCCTCTACAAGGCCTTTTTTGTCCTGCCCTGTAGTTCATCTTTTTTAATCAGACTTTCAAACAGTCAGTGAAAACATTTTGTAAAACCATTAGCCTGGCATAGCTTTCCTCCAGCTGTCTGCCTGCCTGCCCTCTCCAAACCTCACCTGTGTCTTGTTCCGCTGTCCTTCAAATCCCTCGATGAACATCCTTGCTGTCACCTTTCCCATTTGCTATCACATGCCTCCTACAGCGTGTACTGACCCTTCCAACAACCACTATTTTCCACCCTTGGTACAAGTGATCCAGCTACACAGTGCAGCTTTCTAGCTGCTTCCAGTTGGGATGGTGTAAGGTAGTGAGGAACCCAGTGTCATGGCTTCAGTAGTGCCAGTGTTTTGCACTGCATTGCCATCTTGGTCTCAGCCCATAAACTTTCAGCTTCTTTCTCTTTCACAGATATCTTTTGGTTCACAAGAGATTTAAACATTTCTCTGATGTTGTCTAATACAATAAGATAATTAGGTTAAATCAGTAACAATTTTCCCCATGCTATAATTAGCTTGGAATGTGTTACTTGTTTTTCACACCAGGATGCAGTTCAGCTCACCTCTGTAGATATGACACTGCTGGCTACTTTTGGCTTTCCACTGTATTCAGTACAGAAAGATAAGTAGTTCTAGTGAGCATCTATTACAGAGCTCAGCATCATGGGCTTTTTCATAAATTTTGCTTCTCCTATATGTTTGGATCAGCCATGCTACAGCTATAAAATCAATTTTCATTCTGTTCCCTCCTTTTGCTTTTGTCTAGGATCAGTTCCTCTGGATGCGTTACTGCAGTGTTATGCTCATCTTTTTATTCATCATTGCCTATGGAATAGGACCAGGTGAGTACAACAGTAAAAGCAACAACAGGAAACCTTGGACTACATAGATAAGCACAGGCCATGAATGTATGCAAGTAGAACTAGACTGTGTGAATGTATCTTTGAAAATCAACAGCTTATTTGGACTGAAATTGGAAGAATCCAAATTTTTGATGAATTAATGACCCAAGCAATAATTTCTTTATTTGAAAATTTTCAGACCCTGATGAATCAGGACCCTGTTTCCTCTCAGTGGATTACAGGTTCAAGCAAAAAAAATACTTTTTAGTGAATTCACTAAGACTTGTTTTGGAGAGTATGAGTGCAGTTTAGTGCATACAGGCTCAAATGGTCCGTCTCTGTCTTTGCCTAAAAGTAGAGGTAGCCTCTTCTAAAATACCAGAGGTTTCTCAACTCACCTGTAAAATCCTACTCTATTAAAGAATGATAGCTGATAGCACACATAGTCTGTCTCTTAGCATTGCTCTGTCCTTTCTCATCCTCCCTTAATGTCACTCTGAATCACCTACATCGGTAATGCCAGAACCAAACTTACAGCTCTCTATCAGGACCTCACTCACCTCAGACCAATATTTACTCTGAAAGATCCCTGACTAAACACTGCTTTTCATTATAACAGTCTCCAAATTCAAATGGCAGCATTTATTATTGTAAGGGCTGTATACGAGGGCCGTGAATGTCTTGAAAACCTAACAGAATTCCCACGGTAGCAGAACCCAGGTGTCTTCTATGGGCAATGAAGAGAGATAAGCCATTAGGGCCATTCATCTTAATTTTTTCACATTTTAGATGGGTAGAAACTGCACTTCAGGGATTTCCATCCCTGTCCGTGGACCATAAAAGAAGTCTGTAGGGGAATTCAGATAGAGATGGCTGTGCTGCCCAAATTTAGATGATCTCACAGTAGCCTGACTTACTGGGGCCGTGTTTGACCAGTGACATCAGTTCACTCACTTTGGGGAAAATGGTTAACTACAACAATGTTTATATTGCTTTTTCATGTTTTTTCCTCAGCTGGAGCTGTCGCATCTGTCATGAATGAAATCTTCACCCTCTCAACAAGGTCCTCCGCTTTTGTCATTGGTGGAATCGTCATTTGGCTAGGCCTCACTTTCACTGGAATGATTTTCCCCTTTGCTGTTGTATGTAACTTGATTCAAATCTTCCCTTTGACTCTGTCAATTTAAACTGGTTTTCTAGGCTGATCTGGACAGGAAGTAGGATGAAATGCCTTGTAGATGATCAAAGCTGTGAACCTCTTACTGCTGCTGGCATATGGAGGCCATTTCTGTAAAACACTTCCCTAGACTTCAGACATCATCTGCTGTCTCAAGAATAGATTGAAAAGATAAATAAATATTCCTTCTGTAAAATCAACTTATTCCTCATTTCACAGGGACAAATTAACAATTTTCAAGAATCTATAGGAGTAAGTGTCGTCAGGGAAATCACTCATCTTATTCTATTTTTATCTCCAGATGCTTCTCGGTCCTTTTTGTTTCCTCATCTTTATTGCTGTCCTGGTCATTTCAGCGGTTCTTATCTACCTGTTCCTCCCAGAAACAAAAGGGAAGTCAACCTCTGAAATCACAGAAGAATTCAAAACATGCCAATTTAAGAAGAAAAGACATCGGACTGTGGAGAAGAATGCTACTGAAGATAAGACATTCTGCACCAAGCTCTGATAGGCCACCATAAGCAACTTCCACTGACAAAAAGCCCTGTCTCAAAATCAAATGGAAAGCTAAACTTTAACATGAACTTTTCCCAATAAAATGTAATCCAAAAGTAATCCACAGATGGCTTGTCATTAATCCAAGTAGTCCTATTTTTTATTCATCTTTGCTTTTCATAGCGAGGGACAATGGCTCCTTCCTAGAACAGCTCTGTAGCAGGAAGACATTAGTAACTACAGACACTTCTCAGAACTGGCACATGGAAAACATTTTCAGGCATAACACATCAATTTTATTTCAAGTCTTTCTCTTGGTATCATTTTAAAGAAGCAGGATTTGTCTTTATGTTTGTTACTTTGTAAGAAAGCTCTGCTCAGGACTAACAGCAGGATGAAGAGAGGATGAAACATAAACATAGTTCTTGCAAACGATTTGTACATCATCTCTTTATGATATCACACTGTAGAGGACCTAGTATTGATCACGAACACCACACATGAACAAATACCAGATAGGATAACAAAGAGAACTCAATTTTGTTCTATTTTCTTGAGCTGACATCAAGTAACTGATTGTCAACTGTCCTGATTGTCTCGGTTGTCCCTGACTGTCAGGGATCAGCCCTAATCCCTGAGCATTTGGTACAGAACTCTGACCTGCACCCTCTGTGCATATCAGTTGTAGCAAAATCTGGAGCAAGTTTATGTTTTGGGGCAAATATACATGCAGTCCTGAGAGCTAGAGGACCAGAGCCCTGGAGTGAGAGAAGGCAGCAAGACACTTTGAGAGTGTACTGAGAGAGTTGACACTTTGAAAATTCAGCCCATTTTATAAATAATTAACTGCTCCCCAAAAAAGCAGAAGCTGTGATAGCCAATGTCTGCTAGCTATGTACTGGCCTAGGACACATGGCACTCTGCTAGTGTGCATCAGCATACAATACTACACTTTACCACTGCTATGCTCCACAGCACCCATGTACTGCTGCTATTCAAGAGCTGTTAATCCTGCTGACTACTGCAGCATTTAATCACTTTCCTCCCCAAAGTTTTCTACCCTCATATCATACAATCAATTATTTTTCCATTTTTCATCACAGTTACAAATGTTATACCATGCCTCCTGTTTTGTAGGACCGTAAGTCCAATCTTTCTGGAGTTTACCCATTCATATTGGTTATCATCGTGCTGGAGCACTGAATCAGTGTCGAATTTTAGGGAATTTTCTATTTTAGAATTTCAAATAATGTACTTGCTACTTCTAAAGGAATAGCCACAGAAGAAGCTCTGATATTAAAGCTCCAATGTGTGTTCCAGCACCTGAAACCTGGGTTAGATTTTCTGTTCAATCTGTTTTCATTCTCTGTATCAAAATAGGGAGCACTCATGCTGCAAAATGTTCCCATTCAAAGGAACCTCTCCTGTTGAGTCATTGAAATACTTAATCCAGCCATTTTAAGCACTGTCCAATTGCTGCAAAAACCAGCAATCAACAGAAATTACATGAAGTAAACATTAACCTCAGGCTCAGAGACAGATGGTTACTTAAGCAGAAGGTGCAGAAAAGGCATGAGAGAAAACACCTCAGCCTAACAGAATTCCGTCTGCCTGGGATTAGCCACTCTTTTGATATAAGATGGACAAGCTCCTTTCAGAAATGGTGAGTACTACAGCTGGCAGTATCAGCTGTTAATATTAAGCTTTCAGAAGAATTGAGAGGTTGTCTGTTGCAATTACCATTCCTAAAGAAAATACAATACATATGTACCAAACTATTTTCAAAATAATAGAGGGAACAGTGGATAATCTTTCTGATTTTGTTACTGTAAAAATTAGAGCTAACATTTAAAATAAAAATTCAAAAGACACAGAATTAACTTTCTGGACTAAATCATCATGGAAACTTTAAAGGAAGTTCCACCTGGGTAGAGAAACTGATTTTAAAAACCAAAAGTTTAAATGTCCTCTAGTACTTAAATAGTGAGGCATTTCTATCCTGTTTTCACCGGCTCCCACTCCTTCCCGTGCACATCTGTGATACTATTAAGCTTTCCTAGCTAGTACCTGATAGTGATACAAAATTGTGCATTTAAAAATAAAAGTTTTGTGGATTGATTAATTAATTAATGTGAAGAAGAGTAGCAAAACTGATAATCCAGAACTTTTATTGGGCTGATCTTTTTTTGCATTGATGCTTTGCATGTTCTGCTAGGATTATTTAAGCATCATCAAACAAGATGATATCCTGGAATTGCAGGGACTATGATATCATCAGTTTCTTTTGTGATGAGCTTGTACTATTCCTTGCAGGTTCAGTACCAGTGGTTGTTTGTAATGCTCTTTGTGTTGGGAATTGGTGGATCCCTCACAGTTGGCTTTCAAATCTCTATGAACAACTACTTAGCCATGGTAAGAAAAGCTTTAAGCAGGTACATCTTCAGGAGTCATTGGTAGCAGGATCAAAATGTAAAGGATGCTTCCCAAAATACGTTGCAAATTGTTTCCATCGACTATCCATTTCCAGCTCTTTCCACCCCCTCTTCTCTGCAGAAGAAAAGAATAAGAGCTAGACTATAGCTGCCTTTGAGTAGGCACGCCCAGGTAACAAACACATCAGTCTCTCCACTTAACAGATGTTAAGATGGGCATTCAAAATTTTAAAAAAATATAATGTAAGGTAATTTTAAATAGGATCATTTGCATACCACAACCACCTAACTGAAATAGCAGACAGTCTACTGGGAGCTATCTTGTCAGCAAACTGCATAAATTAGCTCATCAATTTGCTACAAATTCTTTCCAACAAATCTGTCCAGATACAGCATGCCTTTGTAATTCTACATGAAAACACACATGCTTACGAACCCAAAGCTCTTTAACAAATCAATACGCTACACTGTCAGTGCAAACAGCTGCCAGTGATTGTGACCATAGTTTCTCTGTTCAGGTTCAAGGATGGCACTTCCAAGGTGCTGTAACAAGAGCCATGTGATCAGACAGGGAAAGAGAGAGAGATCAGAGACTATATTGATGTTTGGACAACTGTATAGTGTTAATTAAGCTTTACATGCTAACAACTCTGAGATAGGATCTTATTTTCTGCAAGACTGTGAACACAGGATATAAACATGTCACTAGTGTTCTCATATCTTGCTTGTTAATATCATGGTATCTGAAACCTCAGGGGAATAACTAATTAATAATCTAAATAAACCTGTAAGTACAAATATTATGATGCATGAATAGTACAGTTGTATCAAGCTTTCATCTTTGTTCTGCACAGCTACGAAGAAACTGTGGGGTGAGGGAAAGCACCAGCCAGAAGTGGATGACCTTCAAAACCAAAAGGCAGCAATGGAAAACATCAAAATCCTGAGTGTGATGGAAGTGATGGAAGACCAAACTCTGCACTGGCAGCTGTGCATTTTGATTGTTGTGATCATACCTCTGCAATTCTCTGGCATTGATGCAGTTGGGTATCTTCCCCTCTCAATGCACTAAAACAACTCTTAGGTGCCCATAAAAAACCCATGCAGTTTAACCTTGCAGACACTATAAAAGAAGTTGTGTCTGAGTGGGAGTCAAGCAGTCATGAGATTTACTCCTGGCCATCAATGGGCTGCTGATTTGGCTTTGGATGTTTTTGGCCATCCATCTACCACTCTTTATTTGGAAAACTGGCATTCGCTATCTATCTACCTAGCAGAAAAAGAGAGTGCTTCACTGAGCTAGCAAGGTGCTGTATAAATGCATCGTGTTATTTAAGAAGAGAAAGTTTGAATTATGTACAGTTATTCTGCAATAACACTGAGGGCAGACTGGCTTCTGCATGTTTACCTGCTCACAACAGCTCCTGTGTCCCCACACCTCCAAAAAGGCTAACAAGGTGCTACATGCATCCAGGATGAATCCTTATGCCACCTTTTTGCCACCATGCCCTCTTCCCCCATCCCCTCTATGACAGTGCTTCTATAGAGCTTGCAGCTTCCCTAACAATGTTGGAAAGGGGAATTTCTAATGCTTGAGTCTCCTGTTTGAAAATAAGAAAGAGCATGAGACCAAATGGAACACAAATACAATGTTTATCTTCTTCCATGCTGTTCTTTTCCTAGTTTGCATGGATGCCACAACGTGGTGCAATTGCAAGTGGTCGCACTTCTGAACTGCGCTGAGCAGACATTAAAGCCATGGAGTAGCTAACTAAATAGAGATATGGAAAAATACATGTTAGGATGAGTGTTCACTATTGGCACTGTACCAGACTAATAGTGTACTTGGCTGTGGTAACTTCCACTTTCATTCGTCAGATCTTTCTCTCTGATTTTACTCTCCTCTTTCTCTTTTTCGTATCTTCTTTTCATGAGTCCCAACCTTTCTGCACATACAAAAGAGAATTTTCTGTTTTAATCTTGGTCAGTGTCACTTTGTCTTTGCTGGTCCTTTTGCAGGAACCAGTCTCAGCAGAAGCACAGCTGGAACATTGCATGGGGACTGTTCATCCCTGTCACACAGCACCATGCCAGGTTTAAAAGCATGAGCCTTAGATTCCTCTGTCCCTCACTTATGAAGTCCAGCCATGCTCACTCTGATATAGCTTCAGTGTCTCCTGCAAGAAGTCAGTCCTTCACAGGTAGTCTTGGTGGGCACCTTCGCTACTTCATGCCTTAAGGAACCTTTCCATCTCAAGCATTTATCCTCCCAGGCTGCATAAGTCCAATGCGCCAAATCTCAGTAGGCCTGCTCTCCCAAATGTTTACTGTTGCTGCATCTCTTGCAGTTACTGATAAACCAGGCAGTATATGATTAACATGCCAATATTAATGTTTGCATGCTGGTTTAACCCCGTGCCAAGGCCTCTCTTTCTCATACTTCTGCAAGCAACATCTCAAATTATTTTGACTACTCACCCTGCCTATCTTTTACTCAAAAGGAGAGATAAAACAAGTAAGCTATGCTTTTTTCTTTTAGCTTTCCCATCTTTGTACTACTGCTTCAGTGTCATGGCTGTGACTGACACCTTCAAGAAGATGTTGGAAATTTAGGTGCCATCCAGCCTTACTTATTTCAGTAGAGGTCCATGCATCAGGGCCAAAATCACTGTTATGAGGCTGCATCTGGCATCCAACAGAACTGAATACAAGCAGTGGCATCACTGTTAGTGTGTCAGGGTTATGCTTGCTCCAGTTCAAAGGAGGTTATGTTCTGTAAATCTGTGGCTCTATTGCTGTTGTTGCAGGAGAACTAATAAAACTGGATAGAAGGCAGAGCACTGCCTCTTTGAGCTACTGCCTGCTGGAGCCTTCTTATCTCTTGTTTTTGTCTCTTTCCTTGGGCCTGCTGGGACATAGTGCATCTAGAATAGCTGTACCAATAGTGAAAACAGAAAGCAAAAAGCTTCATGCGAATTCCCTCATCTTCCTCAGGAAATTCACCCGTCATTAACACCTCTATTTTCACTTCTGTAGGTCCAACACTAAATGATGACGATAGGCGTATCTCTTGCTTTTCTGGACCACAGCTGACTTGCATCAGATGATGACCAGGACTGAAACTAAAATAATAGCAGTTTCTTTCTGCTAAAGGCATGCAAAAAGCTTTTAAACAGACATCCAAAATGTGCAATATAGTGTAGATCAAGCTGGCTTAGAACCAAGCACAGCTTTGAGGTCTTCAGACAAATTTATGACACACTTCCTGGAAGCGAGTTTCGTGTGGTTGTCCATTTCACAGCAAGCATTTCTTACAGCTCTGTATAGAATAAATTAAAATATCTCCTTAACTTTGTAATGATTCCTTAAACATGAAGCCATGCACAACTTCCATAGTGTAACAGAGCTTTTTCTAGAATATAGGAGAAATTTTTAACAGAAAGGGTCCATTCCATTGACTTGACAAAAACCAAGAGGTCAGCTCCTAGGATGAAATCCTCCTAAAATTGCTGATAAGGTGAAACAGTACCATGCTATATGGTCATGTGTAGCTCAGAATCGCCAGAAATCCTCAAAACTATAAGAGATACTTTACTGTGAGCTGCTGTAATTTGCTACTCTTTTTGGTCCTCGGTAATTATGTTCAAGGAGTGTAGGAATCCTTAGGACATAATGCCCCCTACACTTCGATGCAATCGGAGAAAAAATATGTCATTAAACTGAGACATTAATTTTTTAAAACAATAAATAGTCAATAGCTACGCAACCTGCATTTTTGTACAATCAAAATGTTACAATTAATGATGTTCAAAAGAAATTGTTAACAAAAATGCCAAATCATTCTAAATGCTATTGCAAGCCAGAGTAAACATCATTTGCTATGCAGTTATATAGGTAATAGTTGGAATTACACAAGTAACCAAGGTTTTATTATTAACATGTATTTTTATTCATTTCTTTGAACTCACAGTATTTGCAGTAAACCCCTCTGTAAATAATTGTATTCTGTGTTTTATGAACTGAAATTACAAGTCCCGAGGGTGATCTTGGGCATTTACTGAGCGCTTCAGTCCAACCCCATTGCCCCGTCTGCCCCCACTCCAAGCCTTGGGGATGGGGGAAAGTCTCCTGGTATGAGTAAGAGCAAGCAAAATACTTTGAAAGCAGGAACAACATGAGAGCCCCAGGCATACCTCTTTCACCCAAGTTCTGTCTCTAGCAGAAGCCATGTAGAAGTACAGTTCGGGCTTCACCTCACAAGACAGGAGCCTCTGGAAACCAAAGGTGACTTTTCAATGGCTGCAAAACTGATTTGGGGCTTGTTCTGTGTCTGTAATGCTCAAAGCTGCAACCTGAGAGATTAAGATCCCAGTTGTCCCATCCTAACTCATTAGGGAATATTTATCTACATTGGTTACTCTCATGAGTAAGCAGGTCTTACAGTTACTGTCTGTTTCAAGCAGAGCCTTCAGGACCAGATGCTTTATTCCAAAAGCCTCTGCCATGGCATAATATCTCTTACTGCCTTTTCACCACTCCTGCCCAACAAAGATCCCCGTAAACACCAGACAAGAAATACCCTTCCTCAGTATGGTCTGACTGATACATAAAGCCAGAAAAGCAGAATTAGGCTTTGAAATTTGCTACTTATACTTCAAGCCCAATGAAGGGCTGTGTGCTTCAGAAGTTGCTTATTTTTCATCTAATAAACAATATTTACTGTACCAATGAACCTGAAACAGAACACCACATACTTTACTTACTAATAAATAACAGTATCTAAACATCATACCAGCTGCTTTTTGCTTCGTGCAGATTACAGCAGAGATACTCCTCAGTCTGTATCATGGAAGTAGAACACTTTACTGTTCCTGGAAAACTGTTTAGATTGTTTTGCCTGAACTGTTCTCCTTTCCCTCTCCAAAGCCCTCGCTACGCCCCAGGTGCAAACTTCCTCTGCTTTGAAACTTTCCCCCTGCGGACTGGACTAGATGCAATTATTTCCTGAAATATTTAATCCAGCAGTGTTAACTTTGGCCAGTTGAATTAAATATAAGTGAGTGAAGATGAAACAGTAAAAATTTAACTCTGGTCCCTGAAGCCAAATGCCCACTGCCATACCAGCAGGCAGGAGACAGAGACACAGAAGACTGTGATGACAAAGACACATCACACTCTGGACAACCAGCCCCTAGCCAGAGATGACAGGCTTCCTATCAGACCTGGTAAGTACTTGGTGGGGTATTTATATCTGTCACATTTTTGTATGCTACTAGTGTTTCAAAGAAAATAAAATCAGTGCCTCAGTAAAAACAAAAAGGCTCCTAGTCACTAAAAACATCTCAGAAGTGGTTCTGCCCACCATTTGAGATTTTACAGATGTTTGCACTTCATATGCTCTGCCATCCATCTTTGTCATATTTTCATCAATACGTTTACGTTTCTTAAAAGTTTTCATTTACTGCAAAATATTTGCTTACCCTCAAACATAATTTGCTTTGCTTATCTGTTGAAAAAAGAGTTTTGCTAAATGCATCGCTAATTATTTAGTGCAAGACATGGCAGGCAGGGGTTTTGAAAGGCAGGGAAGAAGGCTGGATGTTGGCAGCTGTGGCATCTTGACAGGGATGTTTGTGGGAGCCTGTAGCATTTATATCCTGGCTATGGCTGAGTCTTGAACCCTCACACATCAGTGAGGCACCTCCAATTAGGACAACGTCTCTTTGAGAAAGGGCTCCCAGCTGCCACTTAACCTCTCATCCAGCAAAGAGGAACATGACGGGGCACATCTGAAAATCTGGCAATTTTTCATTCATTCACAACATATTCACATTGTCCTGCTGCAAAACCTGCTATAGTGTAAACCTAAGTGCCCTGCTGGTTATGTATTTTCAGATCTGTAACTGACTAGAAAACAAAGTGGGATGCCCGTTCTCAAAGCTCCCAAGAGATTAAGATGACCAGGCTGCTAGAGAGGCAGGAGGGGCAAGAGTTCAGAACTGATGATGGTAATAAGAGCTAGAAGAGACACTCTCCTCCTACACCACAGGTTGAGCAGAACCAGTGCAGAAGGGAAATTCCTTGCTGTTCCTCCTCTCCATCTAGGTAAAAACCAGTGAATTTCCAAGGGCTGCCACACTGACAGAAACCTGAGTGAGAAAACATGCTACAAGCATCATCAGTCTCTTTTTTTTCCCATTTCAGATTTTTTTTTTTAATTTTTAGCCTCTGTGGGCAATTTCAGTAGGCTTTGCCACAAAACTTGAGTTGAGGGATCACTGCCCACTATTCAAGGGCCTGAAGGGTAGCTAGCACAGCAGCTGCTCTCTCAGATAAGAAAGGAAAGGTCTGGGTACAAAAGGCTTGGTCGCTACTGTGGGCACAGGTCTGAGCTGCAGATAGCCCAGCCACTGTCCAGATAGCAGAGAGGAAAGTAAGGCCTCCCTCCTCAAAACCACTGTTGCATGTTAGCCCTGGAGTATGGAATGACCTTCAGCTTGCTACTCTGTTGACTAATTATCAAGAAGGTGAGGAAAATGTAGTGGTTTTCATAGATAAAGGCTGCATTTCCTTGAGTTGGATGTAGGGAAATCATAGGAGGATGTACACTTCACAGCAGGGCAAGCAGAGGGAACACACCTATCTGCAAATCCCTTGAACAAACAAGACATTTCTGGAGAAGGAAAGGCACATTCCAAGAACAGCCTGATGTGGCTAAAAGATGAAGAAGATTTTGTTCTACCTCTGCAGGTACAGTACCGAGGGCTCTTTCAAATGATCGGTGTCCTGGGAATCGGTGGAACATTCCAAATTGGCTTTCAAATTTCTACCATCACCTACATGTCTCAGGTAGGCAAAGATGCACATGGCACACTGGTTAATGGTGGCACTGAGCATACATTGGTGCTTGAGGATGCTCCTTTCTGGCATTCAGCAAGGGTTTAATCACAGTATTCTCCTCTCACAATTCTTTCCCATTACTATGCTAACATGTAAAGCAGAACATGTTGAAGTGTTGAAAATAGAAGAAAAGAGAGAGACCTGCAAGTTGTCCTTTATGGAACTGTTCCTCAGAAGACACACACTGACAGGGGTGGCATCTGCCTCCCCTATAAATCCACAGCACATGTGCCTACTTCAGTGATCTCATTTGACGGTATTCTTCACTACAAGATTGTGCCTCGGTTCCTCAGATTTCAAGGACAAAACACCAAAGAATGAACTCCTTTTAATGGCAAAATGAACATACCAAAGTCTATTACACCATGTCTATTAGCTAATGCACACTTTTAGAGTCTATATGAAATAGTGACTTCAGCTGAAGCAACAAAATTATATTCTAAATATAAGAAAATACGTGCACTGCAGTCACAGTTACTGTTAATGAAAATTGTTTTTTCTGTCTCAGCATGTTAAGGCTTTCATTAATGAAACTTGGCTGGAGCGATATGGCCACCCCATCCATCAGGATAACCTCTTGTTCCTATGGTCTATCACTGTGTCCATCTTTGGTATAGGAGGTCTCTTGGGTTCTTCAGGAAGTAGATACCTGACTGTCAAGTACGGCAAGTATGTGTGTTTAAAGACAATTTGTCAATTGAATCTTAGCTTAAGGAAATTACAGTTGAGGTTTTAAATGTGAGACAGACTTTTAGGCTTAGTCATGGCTGTAATACAGCCAGCTTAGCAGTGGTGTCAACAGATTTTGGTGCTTCTTGCCCTTGTCCTGTGGCACAGGCCAATCAACTGTGCTGCCAGCCCGTCACACTAGATGCAGTTACTCTGGTTTGGGTTAGTCTCAGCTAGGAGGAAAGGCAGCCCCCTGGATGAAGACCGAATGAGTTTCTTGGAGGCGCTACTCAAAATATAGCAGCATTGAGATGCTCCTAAGTGCTACATCAATGTGTTTCATGATGGTTTTTCAAGTGGAAAAAAACTTTAAGACTTTTCTCCGCTACAAAACCCAGAAGTGTTCCCAAACTCCCAGGTCTAGCCATGTACCAAAGCACGCTGTCAGTCCAGAGTGTCCAGTGCCAACAGTGTGGAGGGGTTTATTTTGTCCTGGACCGCATATGGATAATTTCATAAAACTAGCAATACAATTTAACCCAAGACATCCTACATGCCAGGAGCTCAAGTGCCATTTTCCTTCTGCTTTACAAAAATTCTTTTTACTTTCTTGCACTCACAGAAAGAAATGTCTCCTGTGCAACAATCTGCTCATGATAGTGGCAGCATCTGTCATGGGCTGCAGTAAAATAGCACAGTCCTTTGAGATGATTCTAATTGGACGCTTCATGTGTGGAATAAGTGCAGGTAAGTGATTTCTCCCACAGGTCAGCAGGCTTACCCAAAATTTTACATCTTTATGCAAAGTAAATTATAACCTTCCACTAAGAAAATAAAATATTGAAGTCAGCGATCCTTTGTCAGAAAATCTTCTATAACACCCAGCATTAAGGAGCATAATTACTACTAATATCACCGATAACAAACGAAATTCAGCTTTTCCAAGTGCATAAATATTCAGAGCTGTCAGGAATGTTTTGATACAATATGAAACAGTTTTTTTTTCTGATGGAAAAAGATGTACAATATTATCTTAATTTTGGTTAACAGTACTGGAAATTATATGGTATATGGTTTAAAGCTAGTATTCTCATTAGGCTACAGAGAACCAGGCTGTTCAAGGCCATGGGCATTTAATTTTGACTCTGAACATATTTCAGGTATGTTCTACAAGGGTATTCAACCTGTTTCACAGCAGTAAGTCCTTGAGGTTAGTACAAACAGCTGGGCATAATCAAGAAAAATCACTCCTTCCATGCAGCAAAAACATCCCGTGCTGGTATGAGTATGACTTGTATTTGTCTCCTACACAAAAAGTTACTTTTCCATTCAGTTTAAATACTCACAGGGATGCCTATTTTAACTTAGTTTATTAGAAATCAATATCTATTTTTAAAATAACCAGATTTTGTACATTGCTTCTCTGACATACAGTTGTATTGAATAACAACATTTGTATTTTGAGAACTACCCATGCACTCGCTCTGCTATGATCTGGAACCTGTACCACGTGTCATGCAAAGACCTAATTTTTGTTAAAGAAGTTGCATATCTCCATTGCTTTGCCATCATGTAAAGCCAGGAGAAGAACACGTTGCTTTCAAGACAGATAAAAGGAGCTGTGACCACCATGTCAGGAAAAAGTTCTTGTTCCCAGACCTGTTTTCAGAATATCGTAGTTATTAAGTACTTCACTAATAGCTGGAAGCATAAACTCTGCCTGAAGTCATCAAAATTATCACTGGACAGTGGAAAAGGAATTCTTGTATCTCCCCCCTAAATCATGTACATATCAACATCAAATATAGCACTGTGTATTTTAATCTGCTATCGATCTACCACACAGCTCTTCTACAGCATCATGTCAGAAAAGGTTGAGATTTTGTGGGTTAACTACAAGCAAATTAAATATTACTACAGAGTGTTTAGTTATTCAGCACTTGCATACTCTGTGTCCTTTAAAATATGCTAACGCTCACAAGAGATTCTATGATGAGGCTACACTTACACCACAAAGGGAAAATTGTACATTTCTTAAGATCAGGAAACTGCACTGTGCAAAAAGGACAGGAACCAAATACATTTGTAGAAAGAGTTAGAAAACCTAATACTGAAAAATCTCATATGTGGGTGGAGGTGTGAGAAACAATTTGGTGCATGAGGCAGCTATCTATGTTCTGTAATGCTTAATTATTTACATGCAATTTTATTTCCAATGGTTATGAATGTCTTCTTCCTTCTCTCCCATAATTTTCTCTTCACCTCAAGGTCTTTGTGCTCCTCTACATCATCAATATGTGGGGGAAATTTCCCCCAGGAAGCTACGTGGATTTACAAACTCTACTTCCTCTTTCTTTTGGTCACTGGGAAAAGCCGTAGGGCAAATTTCAGGACAAAGGTATAGTACACCCAATTCATTTCTGGATCCCCTCTACCTTTTGCTTCTTCCTCTGCTTTTCCGTCCATTGCCTTCTCTCCCCAAAACCAATGCAATGAAATTCATTCTACATACACATTTTACCCCTGCCAGGGAGCTGCTGGGAAGCCAGTCCCTGTGGCCCATGCTGATGGCCTCCTGTGGACTTCCAGCACTGGTCCAGCTGGTCACTCTGCCCTTCTTCCCTGAGTCCCCACCATATCTCCTCATGCATAAAGGAGACCAGGAAGGCTGCAGAAAAGGTAATGGAGGGCTCCAGATGCCTGTTCCTCACTTGGCTTTCAACTGATTTGTGATTTTGCTCTCCTCATACGGAAAAAAATAAACAGGACAAAGTTTTTCCTTGCTCATTTCTAAGATGACTATGTCAATATCTACTAAGTATATTTTTGTTGTAGCTCCCGCATAGAACATGAAACTACTTCTCTCTACAGTTCTGTATTACAAAACCTTTTGCATTCAGCTGACACCACCTGAGGGGTCAGTCTGATGATAAATGATAAATGATAAATGGCTGTTTGCACTGCGGGGCTCCACAGGGCACGCCCCCAAGCTCTTGTTGTGCTGTGTACCCTGCTCATACCCTGAGAGAAGAAGGGAGAGAAGTGGACCCTTGGGCAGGGAGGGAGTCATTGTGCACCTCACTAGGCCCCTCTGTCAGAACAGATCCCTCTGTGCAGGAGGGGACCAAGGCTCTGGAACACACTATAGGATATCTCTGCCTCACACCACAGCCCCAGCCCATACATGCTGTGCTGCCAGACACTTGCATCACCTAGTCAACAAACTCCTTAGACAATAAACAAAAGAGATGAATTAACATGGCAGATCTCGCTCTCCTTCTCCACAGCCATAAGGCAGCTTTGGGGTGAAGGCCATCACCAAGCAGAGATTGATGACATCATGAAAGAGAAGGCAACAATGAAAAACACCAAGATCTTGAGTGTCCTGGAGCTAATGAGAGAACCAGCTTTCCGTTGGCAGCTGTACATGATAGTTATTCTGACCGCCACAGTTCAGCTATGTGGCATCAATGCAGTTGAGTGTATTTCCCCCTTAAAGTCTCAAAACAGTTATTGATACCCTTAAAGGAAACATCATGGCTCTCAGGAGCTCCCTCCATTTTTCTCAGGCTTCTCAGGCCAGAACTTGCTGTCTGCCAGCCCTCCTACAGGAGCAGCAGCAGCAGCCTGCCAAGCTTGGCCAGGTTCTTCATGTGACATCCTTTTGTCCAGCTATTGGTCCTTGCCGAAGTTTCCTTCCCCGGTAGTTAGGCTTATTTAACAGCCATTTTTGGAAGCCGTTACAGGGCCCCAGAATGCACTCTTACAAATAAGCCCACCTTATCTTGGCAAAATCTGCAATGTAGGTTTACATTACTGCTCTCTGCAACTGCTGCTATTTGGCCCCGGCTCTTACCATCCTAAGATGTTGGGATGGCAGTGTGCTCACTCTACCGATAAAGCTAAACAATGAGCATGCTCACAGTTCTGGTACCTTCTGCAGTTCTCTGCCTCTTCCTCAAGCAGCGCTTTTCTGGGATTGTTTCGAAGCCACAGCTTTGCAATTGCCTGCAGGATTTTTCTACCTCTAACAGCACAATGCAGCAAGATCTATAAAGGAAATACACAGCTGAGTCTAACACAGCTTAAACTGGAATCTTTATCATCTCAGCATTTCTTCAAATAGTAGCAGAGTTACTTGAAAAGATGCCTGTTTTACCTCCTAACGACTCCATAAGCTATGTTCTTCTTTCTTGAGAAAGAAGAGTATATCCTATGATGTTTTCAGATGGGCTCCAGCAATGATCATATACCTGGCTGTTTCTGAAAGCACCTAAATCAGGACTCTGCAAACCAAATTACATTGCAGCATCTGGAGGTCCTTTTATCCCAGCATTTTATCTTTTATCTAATTAATTAATTAATTACATTTTACAATGTTTTTTTCTGCCAGTAAAGTGAGTACTACCAAAAAGAGTGCAGGATGCTAGTTCACTCCAAAGCTGAACTGCATGCTCCTTGGTTAGCAGCTCATATTCAGGGCAGTGTCACACAGGTGTGGGTAAGAAATCAGTTATTTTCTTCTCTTACTGTTTTATGGGGCTTTTTTTCCAGATTTATTTTTATACTTTTGAAGTCCTCCAGACAGCTGGCTTTGATGAAAGAATGGTCTCCTATATGACACTCTCTGTTGGACTCTCTGAACTCGTAGCTGCTGTAGTCTGTGTAAGTCACATTGCTATGGGAATGGGTCACAATTTTGTCTTCTGGCACTGATACCAGTGTGATTTCTGTCCTTCAGAGCTCCATCATTGAGCGACTGGGCAGGAAAGTGCTCCTAAGAGGAGGCTATTGGATCATGGGTTCACTGCTAGCTGGTATCACTGTGACTCTCTCCCTACAGGTAAGGAAACTCTTCTCATGACAGATTTATCTACCTATTCTATTGATAACCTCTGCTCATAGGCAGGACCATGCTGCTGAGACAGGAAAGTGAGGCTTGGAAGTGCCAAAATAACTTCTGTGTTAACAGCTTTTCCTCTGGGAGGGGAATATCCTAAAGATCAAGCTTGTCTATACACAGGATTAAACCCTCTCTGAGCAAGTATTCTCTTGTACTCCTACCTTCCTTTCAACATGATCCCATCAGCTCAGCAAGGAGCACATGAAACATGAGGAGAGTAGCACTGATTCCTGATTTCATCAGACTGCAAGCACCAAGCACTGGCCAGCACACATCAAAAGACAGCCCTAGGAAAATGGCCCTTTCTATTCACGCAGTTTTTAACAACTAACAACAAAACCCAGACTCTTTGCATCAGGTAATTTGAAATTTAACTTTGCTGCAGAAGATATTGGGAATGCACATATTTGTTCACAGACTGGAGACCAGTTCACTTCTATAATACTTTAATATAATATTGCTATAGCTTCTTCAGAAGCAAGTCTCCTGGGTTACCAGTATTCATCCAAGAGCTACTCAATAGACATGACCATAAAATTAGCCTTGAAGCAAGGTGGCAGCAGACTTCCATTTTTGTTTTATTCATGAAGGATCTCAAGAGAGACAAATCCTTTTTCCTAAAGCATCTAGTCTCCTATCTTCTTGACTAAGATCCAGGAAAGTTCCTTTTCAGTACCAGTTATTGAACCTATCACTTAACAAAAGTGAAGAAAGATATGATTTGGCCTTCCCATATCTCTAAGAGTTGGGGAAAGCACCATGGGGTCAAGAAGAAAGAAGCACAGCGTGGAAAAGTACTATTCGGGCTTCCTTTAATAGAAGGCTTCCAAGCTTGACAGCTGCTCCGCACTAGCAAACCTGCTTCTCTGCTCACCTAACAAAAATGTCACTGCTCTATCCACAGGAAAAAGCACTCACATTTCTCTGTCAGTTTCCCCACACTGTATATTTTTTCTTGAGGTGACAGTGTTGGAAAACAAGCAGCATTTCTCACTTATGGCTTTCAACAGATTTCACCCAGAAGTTCATTATGTTTTTTTTCCCAGGACTGGTATTTCTGGATGCCATACTGCAGCCTTTGTTTGATTATCTTGTTTGCAATTGTCTTTGGAGTTGGGCCAGGTGCGTACTTTATCCAAAAGAAATAAAGGAATCGAGTCATGTGAGTTTATTAATATGAATAGGAAAATAGTGCATAATATTGCCTAACGTTTAGCTTAAGTAAATTCATTTAACCAAATCTTGTAGTCCTTTAAACATTGTGGGTCCAGTCATTGGCCAGAAACTTCAGTGCCATCAGGTTTGGGTTTTGCTAACAAGAGGAAAGGAAGAGAGCAAAAAGTACTCACTGGAAAAATACAGCAAAAATAGAATGGAAGCAGATGGGTAAAAGATTTTTTTAAAATAGTAAGAAAAAATAAAGAATAGCAAGAGTTCTTTTAAGTTCAGTGTTGCATAATGCCACATCTTATCCCACGCAGACAGCAGTGCAGAAGACCTACTTTGGACTAATTCTTTTTCCAGCATATACTACTGCTCATCCTTGATTTTTTTTAAAGCCTATTCATTTTTAAATTTGCCTTCCCATATGGCAGGACCGGATTATTTTCCTAACTCAAAGCTTTCAAAGTCCTGTGACTTCGAAACATAACTGAAATGCCCAGGAAGAGAATCTGGCAATATCACTCATTGGTGATCTAGCAGTACCAAGCTGGAAATTCTTGTTAGTAGTAGTAATTATTATTCCATCCTTACACAGCTTCTTTTGAGAGATGTCAGACTTTCACAAGTGTTAACTACTTAATTCTTGACTCCCCCCAATAAATGTATTTGAATAATTTACCATTTTAATAAGCTGATGTCTAGCAGTTTATAAGACGCCACAAATATTTTGTTTTCTAAAAAATAGTGATATACTCAAGTCTTTCAAGTGCTAGTCCGTGATAGTACCATCTATTTGCTGACTGTGTAACCCTAACGTTCAATCCAAATGTTCAAACCAAGCATATCAAGTAATAATTCTTGTTCTTCTTTCCATTCAGCTGGTGCCACAGTTTCCATTAGGGTTGAAATTTTCAAGCTGTCATGCAGACCACCTGCTTTTGTGATCAGTGCAGTTCTCAACTGGCTGGGCGTCTTTGTGATCGGAACAACCTTCCCATTCATTGTGGTGAGTGACTTTCCCTGGGACACTCACTCCCCAGGGGTACTGAGCTCGAGTTGGCCATGAGAGCAGGAAGAAGAGCAGCAGGAGATGATAGTGCTATGTCAGTCTAGAGTGGCCTTGGCAGTTGCTCTTCCCAGTTCACTTTTGCAACTGAAGGGCCTTAATTTGCCAAAGATACTTATTCAGACTAAAATATTCGTCAAAGGCCAAAATACAAAGAACTCCTTATCAAATTCAAAGTACTTTGGGATCCAAATACAAAAACTATGCTAAGAAAGTGACAAAAGAAAAGATATGCTCACCTTGCTTTCTTTTTCACTTTGCTCTTCCCTGCAGGAAAGACTCAAGCACTTCTGCTTCCTCATCTCTATGGGGGTACTTTTCACTTCAGGGATAATTATCCACCTGTTCCTCCCAGAAACAAAAGGGAAATCAATCGTGGAAATCACGGAAGAATTCAATAAGCTAAACTTTAAAAAGAAGAGTATTCCAACAACTCCAAATCGTGTCACAGAGGATTATACCTTCTGCACCAGGCTTTGACTGGCCGTTAGGGGGAGTCAGGCTTTCTTAAAAGGAAGGAAAAAAGAGACATTTGTCATTTTAAGTCGGTCCAAATGGACTGTCAGCTTTCATAGCTGTCACTTACAAGTTAACCATTTTGCCAAACCAGCACCTTTCTCAAGCACTCCACTCTGGGCATCTTAGAAACGGGATGATGGCTGATATTAACAGGATAGACTCGTGTGTCTCATGAGCATTTTAGTTTAACTTGCTGATGTGTAAATCTCTTCTTAACAGAGGAACTATAATACACACTGAAACTACATGTTGAATTTATAAACACTCTGCTGACCACAGAGAAAGGGAAGACGTGTGATCCCCTCACTCTCTATGATTTCTGAGTGTGTTTTTACAACCCTGAAATGGGAATAGTGAAGTTCTTGGCTTGCTGTCTCTGGCTAGGGTTCAATCCATACCAGATTAAATAAAAAATTTAGTGGAATAGGAGAGTAATTCTTTGTTTCTTTAGACTCAGCTGAACAATCAAACCTTGCCAGATTCCCATGCATAATGCCATGTTGTCCTTGTGTTGTATCTAGTTCAACTTTTGAATTGAAGTTTCCCAGGTCAGCAGCCATCCTTGCTTCAACATATTTTTTTTTTTTTACTAAAAAAGTCAGCCTTTTGATTCTAAGCTCAGATTTGCTCATGAAAAATTATGGGGGAAAAGTTCCTATACAACCCTTCTCAAGGAATAGTGCCTTTCAGTGGCAATACAGCTAAAGGAGTTATGGGTGGAATCCAGCCATGATAAAACACAAGCACCTGGAGCCATTTTAGATGATGCTCTGTGCTATCTTGCCCATCACCGTCATCATCTCGAGCCTGTAGCTCCTCTTCCATGATCAGAGTTCCCACAGATATCTCATAGGTTGTGAATCCCATAGCAATTTAGCTGCTACTTTCCTTTGTGTGACTTCAAGCTATCTGGACCCAATTTACCCCAGAAGAATCGTCCCAGACTAGAACTCCTGGCTGTAACAGAATACCTGTTGCTTTACAGTTTCTTTTAAAGACATCCATACAGTACCTAGCTCAAACCAGGACATCAGCAAAAGCTCAGTCATGTCCTCCAGCTCTTGGATACATGCGGGGCTCCTGCCTAGGGTGTATTTCTCTATCATGACTAAGAAGTGATCACATATACTCATATTTCAGGGATGTGCAATCAGCACAGGCTCTTTAGCTATTGTTAACTGCAAGTGTAGATGCTGATTGACAGCTGTAGAGATGACTGTAAATATTTTATGCCTTGAATATTTTGTCAGACTCATACAGCTAAATAAGATTTACAGTAAAAGTGGGAAATGTAATTCTAACATAAGGAATTTCTAAGGTGTTCATTTAAGCATTTTCAACAACAATTTATGGTTTCATTTACAGTCTCTCATAGGAGTTTTGCCAATTTTTACAAGCATGTAGTCTGCACAAAGATAACGAAACAAAGGGAGAGAATATGTTAGAACATATCATATGCAAGTTTTTTAACTTCCAGACTTAGTGTGATACACCATTCCTAATTATTTCTGTTGTAGGAATGGATGTAATATAATTTTCTATAATGATCTGTAATCAGAATCTGTGCTTGAATTCACAAACTGCAGGCTTTCAAACTGTGAATGATCTTCAAGGCAATCTGATCCTGAGTTCCTAATTCTTCTTCCTGCTATACAGAGTTAAAGGTAAAAAGAGTTTGTGAGCCTTACAGAATAGCATGATCTTGTGAAGTACCACAGAGATCAATTTCACCAGAAACTTTTTTTGAAATATGCAAACTCATGGGACTTTTCTTCTCTTTAGGAAGTGTCTAACATTCTGCACGTTTCCCTCTGTTGATGAGAGGCTTACACAGTCCTAGTAGCAAAGGAATACTATTAGAAAGAACATGAACAAAGCTAAGGCTCACAGTGGAGCACACAATACAAATTAAAATCCAGATTCTAGACTTGCACAGTAAAATAAGTGGATTTATCTCTGATATTGCTTTGACTGCATATTTACTTCAACTCAAATAAGGTTGTTCAAAATATGAATTCAATTGTTCATCTTAACTGCTGCTTATTTTTAATTGGAAATGTTAAACACAATAAAATGGCAGATTACCTTGTAATAAAACTTCTGGCCTCCACAAATATTTCTTTCCCAACATCATGATCTCCCTTAGGGACACCTGACTAGAAAAAAAGTTATTGGTGTGCATACCCTTCCATGATTGAGGTTTTTCATTATTCCTGTCTTTAGCATAGAAGGACACTTAAGATGTCTCACTAAAAGATCATCTATGAAACATGAAGTTTCCTTAAATTCAGAAAAGCTGAATAATTTTGTAGTGTTCCATATACATATAACATGATTAAAAACTACCAGTTGTTTGGAGACAACTACTGATATGGAAAGGAAATCTAAACTTTGTGCAGAACAGAATTCTCGTTTCCTAACCAGTCATTCTGAAAACACCCTTCATTCCTCTACAATACCTGAAGTCTTTGAAAATGTAAGCAGAGTGGCATCATTGCTGGAGTGACTCTCTAGTGAGCCACTTCTCTGATCTCAGTTATTCATTAGATGTTATTAGGAAAGCCTTCCCCATAAGATCCTCACCAGGAAGCGAGTGGATGCCCTATGGAACATTAATGTGACAACGAAGCGGAACAGCTATTTGGAGCACAGGTCAGCCTTCGCCTGTGCTCAGTGGACCAAGAGCTGTATTCTGGTAAGGGATGAAACAGCAAAAAGGTATGGTTCAAGTATACATGGGAGGTGACAAAGACAACAATCGTTTGGAAGTCTCAGGAACACTACACGTACATTTTCTTCCAGAGACAACAGCTAATAGGTAAGATGTCTCAAATACTGACTCTAACTGAGGCAGATGATAGAAACACCTAAAGACTGGATCAGTGCTGTCAGCTAGACATGAAACACATAGATCTGGTCTAGCCAGACTATGTTAAGGAAACCTTCACGCAGCTTTGCATATGTGTGTNGATGTCTCAAATACTGACTCTAACTGAGGCAGATGATAGAAACACCTAAAGACTGGATCAGTGCTGTCAGCTAGACATGAAACACATAGATCTGGTCTAGCCAGACTATGTTAAGGAAACCTTCACACAGCTTTGCATATGTGTGTCACACAAGACTGTAAAATTGCAAAATAAACTACTAAATGACCTGATGTTGTAAGATTTACTGTCCTGATCACAATTAGGACTAAAGGATATCTGTAAGATATCTGCTAACTACTTGTTAGCATTAGTTATGAAACTGCACATCTAATAAAGGGGTCCTCAGCAAAGTGTAAGTAGTAAGCTTATGAAAGCAGTACAGTACAACTAATCAACACAAATGCAAAAGACATTATGCATTAAGGGCATTACAGGAGGAAGACTTAACCTACCAAAAGCAGGAATCCTGAATTAAAGCACAAGAGCAAAGAGAAAGTATACGACGTAGAAGTGGATGAAGTAGAGCATAAGAAAGTCTGTGCAACTGGATGCATTTGAGAAGGAATGCCCCATGCTGGTAGCTACATATTATTGCCTGCTTGTGTCTTCCCCCAATATCACCTAAGCAAGGCAGATACTAGTAGCTAACATGACATTTCTTTCCTTTCTCAGATGCACATTATATTGTTTCAACTTTGTATGGCTTTACAGAAAAGAAAATAAATTCTTAGCATCAAAGAGACAGTCTCATTTGCGCTCTAACAACAGCTTATCTGCTGGAGAACCAAATCTGGAAAAAAAACACCATGAACTCTCAGCACAGATCAACAACAAAGTCAACTTCACTTGGATGCAGGTGAGGTATAATGACATAACGACAGGAGAAATGGCTGGGTGGTGCTATGTGCTACATTTCAGACATTAGCTAGAGAATATTTGAATATTCTTTGCATGTGATGTATTTTCTAGTACATATGACTGCTTGCATCCAATAAGCCCTTTAGAATTTCTTCATCCTCACCTTCTTTAACTGAAGTGTAAATGGCAAATGATAACTAAGCCATTTACAACTTAACATATACAAAACCCTCTTAATTATGAAATAACTGTAGTTAAAGCCCAAGAATTTTCTCTCTGAAGGAAGAGACATCAATCCAGCTACGGAGGTTACAGGACAGTTTCAAAGCAATCTTTTTTTCATCACAGACACAGAAATAAATATACTGACTAATGGAAATGCCAGACTAAACTGCATGATGTTGAATCTTCCTCTCCTAGCAAAGGAAAACAGTCTACTATTAAATACTTAGCTGGTCAAGTCTGATGTGTCATTGTAGAACTGTTAAGTTTGCACCCCATTGCAAAACGATGGAGGATTTCAATTCCTTTAAGTAATGATTAAGTTACGATGTGCTCCAGTTGTCGTCACATGGAGAGAGAATAGTTCTTTCCTATTATATGTCAAAGTCCTATAGTTCACTGTTCAAGCCTCATCTAAGATTCCCAGCAGAAAACTTTGTCTTCGTGTTTCTCAGTTTATACTGAAAACTAAGCAAGTTATGATTATTGGAATCCTGCTTAAAACTGTGTTTGAAGTTCCCTATCCCCCTAGCCAAGACAAAGATCATGAAGAGCACAGGTTCCCTGCAAGGGAGACCATCTTGTTTACTTGGGCTAGACATAACCATTGGTTGAAATATTTAATCCAACAATTCTAAACTTTGTACAACAGCTGAAATGTGTGTAATTAACTCAAAAACCTTTGAAGTAAAATTTAACTTCAATAACATGGGACTAGTTCACTGACACTGCTATTGCATAATGTGAGCATTTGGTTCTTTTGGCAGGTACTAGCTAGTAAGCAACAGGAATTATCTCTTTCACAGGAGATGGCTGCTTTCTTCTCTAACCTGGTGAGTATCTGGTCACTTTTTCTCAGGGCTCTGACTTATAAAGGACAAAGCTAACATAATACCAGAGATCCAGATTCCTTAAAGATTGTAAGCTCTTTTGGGACAGAGACCATATTTCTCTTCTGCATTTAAACATCACCAAGAACAATGGGGCTTGGGGCCATGAAAATCATGTTGCATGGTCTTTTCCATGTAACAAGATAAAATAAAAAAAAAAAGATAAGAGA
This sequence comes from Steatornis caripensis, assembly GCA_013398225.1. Classification (NCBI taxonomy): domain Eukaryota; kingdom Metazoa; phylum Chordata; class Aves; order Caprimulgiformes; family Steatornithidae; genus Steatornis; species Steatornis caripensis. The sequence continues at coordinate 375,787 of VZSC01019815.1, read as the reverse complement.
AGATAAAATAAAAACTAACAAGAGTCCTGGTAGTTCCACTACTGACAATGCTACTGTACTTCTATCTTCTGAATTACTGAAAATAATAGTAATTAGTAAGAACTCTGATTACTTCCCAAAGTAATGAGTAGATTAACTGTGCTGCAAAAGGCTAAGAAATAACTTTCCTCATTTCATCCAAGATAATTAATATAATCCATCAAGAATTTCCATAGCCTTAAACAGGGAAGAAGTGATAAATATTTCTTGCTGTGTTTCTCAACTGCCAGCAAGAAGCTATTTTGCTTTCCTTTTTAAGTATTAAAATTGTTAATTTGTAAATCTAGTGCAAAAAAAAAGGAAGGGTGAGAAGGTGAGTTCTTAATTTGCATTACTTTGCTCCTGCCTAATTGCATTTTCTCCCAGTTTCTCTTCATTGAGGCACTGATCTCCAAAAACCTGTGAGCTCATGAAGTTCATATCTGACATGAAAAGAACACAGAGCACAGTGTCCTCTATACTGAGTTGATGTAACTGTCCTGGTCTGTGATGTGCTGAATAAAAAGGGAGAGGCAGTGAAACAGTTAAACTCCAGAGGACCGTGAACAGATGCTGATGGGGCTGAAATCACAATTGTCCTAGGTTTGGTCTGCTAGGTAGAGTCTAAGCTGTTTGAGGATAACTCCATCTAGCCTTGCAGGCGCTTGGAAACAGGATGGATGACCACTGGTATCACTTACCTCAAAAAGATCTAAGTAGTTACATGTTATGTTTTTTCTTACTTACAGTTAAAATTATTTCCTTCATCAAAGCAGCCAGCGAATCTCAGTCCCTAATCCTTGACCAAGGAGATTTTAAATGGGCAGTACTTCCCCCACCTCGAAGATGCCAAGCCCTTCAATATGCAAGCACATAATTTCATGGTTAAATAAGCACAAAAAAGAAAATATTGAGAAAGGAGAAATGAGATCCCAAGTCAGTCATGAAGATTTTTGTTTTAATGCAATTACAGAGGCTATTCCAAATTATTCTCTTTGTAATCCATGACTTTCTGAAAAAGTTAAATGTTAAAAAGATTTTTTTCTTTATTATGCTTAAAGATATGAGACAGTCAGGAATCAAAGCAGAGAGTACAATAAAATACTGTTGATTTTTAATGCTGTACTTTTGTGGCATAACATTATGGTTTGATATACAGAGGTTACTGCAGATTGCAGACAAGGAAGCTGATTCCCTCTTCCCCACACCCAGGCCTGCCAACCTGTCAGATATTGCAGGCATACAGTAAAAGCCGTACTATCAGGAACATCTTTTAAAACTCTTTCTCCTTCTTGCAAGCAAAGTGGTAGATTTTCACGCTTAGACTATCATTTAGTCTATGACACTGTGGCTGATGATTGCACTTTGGCAGTACATTAGAGGGATTTTTGAAAAACGTTTCAATCCAAGAGGATTTGAAGCGGACAATGCAGGTTTATAGAGGGCTGGAAGGAACAATGCAGGTTTCCAGTGTGGCTACAAAGACTCTGGCCCTGCACAAATCTAGACTAACAAGAAGCTGATGGAGCATTTTATCCTTATTTCGCAGGTTCAGCTCCGGGGATTATTTCAAATGATCTTAGTGCTGGGAATTGGTGGTAGTTTCCCATATGGATTCCACATTTCTGTCATCAACTCTCCTTCTGTGGTAAGTAGACATCTCTCTGAGGTTGAAAACAGAAAACAGAGAGCCCGAGCTCCCCATTCTCCACAAATGCTCAATATACAGAGCATTCAGTGGATACATCCATGCCTTTTCTTTGGCTATCAGTAACATCAAATGTGTAGAGAATTTATTCTCCTTTAAAGAACAGGATGGCACTTTCTGTTTTAAATCAATTGTTACAACATAGTATATAAGCTTCCAAAGGAAGACAGAAAATGTGTTTTTAGCATGCTTCATCAGGAAGCTTACTGACTGATACAAACTTGAAGATTTTGCAATGTCATTTCAGCTAACTTGTTTTACTAAGAAAGTTAGTCTCAAAAGAAGTCTAGTATTAGAACCACAGGCTAGATCTGAAGTGCAACAGCCAAATAACATGAAGGGATCTCATACCTATTATCCAGTCAAATCTCGTTTTATTCTTCAGCACATCAGGAAGTTTATTAATGAAACCTGGATAGAGCGACATGGCTCTCCCCTCCATCCTGAGAAAATCATGCTGTTGTGGTCCTTCATTGTGTCTGTTTATGGGATAGGAGGATTCCTGGGGAGCCTCTGCTGTGGCTACCTGACTACAAAATACAGGAAGTAAGTGGTTCTTGTAACAGCTCGATACTCAGAAAGTAGAGGGAAATACCAAGGTGCTTCTCAGTTGAAGCAGACTGATTGAAAACTAAATGGATTTGGTTTGCTAGCACATCCACCTCTTTCAAATAGCAAACAGTCTTTTATCTTGTTTATCTGCCCTCCCCAGTGAACTGTATTTCTGTAAAGGATGCATTCATCAACACATCACCGGATCAGTGCCTCTGGGAGTAGCAGCATAGTGTAACTGCCTTGTGTTCTCTTCAAGGTCCCCTATGACTCTCATAAAGATCTCCCAAGCTCTACAAACCCCCAAAAAGGAGCTGTGCGTCTTGTGTTGTAACATGTTATATGCAGTTACTCAAACCACCTGGAAACTGCTGTGTGGCAGATATCCTGAAGTGTCAAAGAAGAGCCTGACTCCAACTTAAATACAGTCATTCTGGGGTGATGACATTAAATTAAATATTCATATCTAGTCTTGTGAAAATGTGAACAGAATAGAAAAAATAAATTGCCTGTAACTACACTGTAAAGGTACAATCAGCGCCAAAACCAATTATCCAAGAGACATCTCTGTTATTGGCAATCCATTTTACTGAAAGTCAGTTCCAAACTATCTTTCCCACTGGATGGAGAAAGGATTCCTCACCAGTCTGGTCTGTTCTCAGTGCCTTGTGTGTAACACCACTAATTTCATTTGCAGAGAAATTGGCAAACATATCTACTTGGTGTGACCCACTTAAAGATCTGCTCCACAACCCACTGATCCAGAGGCCCCTCATATGGGTCTCAACAAACCACCTTAGCCTGCCTGCAATTGTGTTCTTTCCTATCAGGTAAGTGCCCCCAAGAAATTTCTTGTGGGACACTGCCTCATCCCACACTCAGAGGGTCTCCCAAGACTGCAAACAAGACAATGTGCTTCTCCCATGAGTTATTTAACACATGATAACCTAATTGCTGAATCACAGTCTTCTAAACACAGAATCTCTGTGAATCCTTCATGTGTGCTAGAGGACTCTTGTCTAGCAAGCATTACAGCAAAACAGCTGAGTGCAGAAGATTTTGATTTGAGCATGAGACATCAGGGTTGTGAATGTACAGGCCCACAATTCACACAGAGTGTCTTTTGAAATACGCCTCTCAAAACTCTTTCTGCCACCTCAGATCACATCCATTTAGCCAAGAGTGTCTTTAATATGAGCCATTCTAGAATGGGATCCATGAAATCAGATTATTCCTGGGGAACAACCTGACATTTTACGAGGAGTTCTAGACATTTAAAAATCTTGGTGACAAGCTGGGCCAGTTCTTTGATCTCTTTCCCCACTTGTACTGTGGAAATGCTGATGAAGTCTTCCAACTATTTAAATTCTAAGCTAAAAAAAAAATAATTCAAATCTAAAGGATTCTGAAAGTTTAAAGAATCACTTTGACTATCCAAAGTCAAAATTACTTCAGCCATTCCTCGAAACAGCAGAAATGGTTGTACCACGCTTCCTGTCACAGCAAGATTAGTCAAAAGGGTATGAGAGTTTCTCATTTCACACTAATTTCTCATGGGCTTTTCTTTTCTTTTTCCAGAAAAAAGTGCCAAATGTGCACCAACCTGATCATGCTGGTAGCTGCACTTTCCATGGCCTTCAGTAAAACAGCCAAATCCTTTGAGATGATTCTGGTCGGACGCTTTCTCTATGGCATTGGTGCAGGTATGTGCTTATGCCACTGTGGAGACCAAGCATCCTTGCTGTGCCAGGATTGTCTCTACAGGTATTGCATTCTTGGAGAATGATTTTTAAATATAATACACCAGGCACTTAATTAAGTGAAAGGCATCACCCCTCTTGCAAGAAATTTTAATATAAATACCAGAGTGAATGGAAACAGTGTAAGAGAGGATGGAGTCAGAAAGTTAAGCTTTTCTAAATATTTTAACAGTCATTTATCCTCTTCTATGTTACAGGTTTTTCTCTCAATATACATCCTCAGTATGTAGGAGAGATTTCACCCAAGAAGCTGCGTGGATTTACCAACTCCACAGTTTCTGTGTTTCTGACACTGGGAAAACTCACAGGACAGGTTATTGGACTACGGTAAAATCTACAATCTTTCTATCAGGTTACACTAATAGTAGTAGAAATCTTTCTATAACTTTGCCCTGTTACCTAGTCAGTGACTAGAAATCCTTTCATCTTCTCCAAAACAGGCCTTTGCTTATGCCAGAAGAAAAATTTTGATCATATTTGAGGCAAACATACAGTTTTAAATATAGGAGAAAGGAAAATTAATTACTCATTATCTGATTTCGTCTTATTTCCACACCCTTTCTACTAGGGGACTTGCTCTTCAAAGTTTACTGTAATTACATTAAAAGTCTTAGCAAGATGCTTTGGTCCTGTGATCGAACAGTGGTCAAATCAGTCTCATTAGCTCTCTAGACAGTATATTGGATCCTAATGATATTTAGAAAGTTTTTCAAACTGACAAATAATTTCTTTAAAATTGTCTGAAATAAAAATATCTAAATTTGTGAAATTTGCCAAATTATCAATTCAGTTGTTTGCTCCACTGCACCTTTGAGTGGAATATGAGGAATTGTCATCACTCAGAAAAACTTCCTGAACATTCATTCCACTATTTCAGCATTATTTTGTTTCACATACACTTTCCAGGGAGATTTTAGGAAGCGAAGCTTTGTGGCCGTGGTTGTTAGCATCTAGTGGACTTTCAGCACTGGTTCAACTGGTTACCCTCCCATTTTTCCCTGATTCACCATCCTACCTCCTGATACAGAAGGGTAATGAGGAAGCCTGCAGGAAAGGTAGAGTGTCTGCTTTCCTCACTTCCTTCACTTTATTTGGTATGTTAGAGTGACAGCCTCTGCAGAAAACAAGAAAGGAGGGCAGGGCTGTACAGCACAGTGCAGTGCCATGGAGTAATAGCAGAGGCAGTTCTAAATAAAACAGTTGAGGTACCTACGGCAATACATTTGTGGCAGCCTGGGGTCTCACTCAGTCTAATTTAATCAGATAAGACCAGAAAGGTAGATATATATTAGCATGTCTAACATTTCCCACTTTGATGGGCACTACTTTATTTCTTTAAAGGAAACAGTTTAGGCAGCTCTTTTTTTATTAAATGAAATGTACTTAAATGTTTACTTAGTTTACAACTAAGTCAACTCAACATTAGAAAGATATGCTATACTGACAACCAGCAAGACAAAATTCTTCTGTTTGCCTACTGCCCCAGAAGCAATCAGATGGCAGAAGCAGACAGCACCAACAGCACTACCTACCCCAATGGACAGGCAGACTGAAGGGTTTAATGGAACTGCTTGTGATGGAGATATAAGGGCAGAATAATCCACTCCCCTCTTCATCCCCAACAGCCATCAGGAAGCTTTGGGGGGAAGGAGACCATCAAGCAGAAATTGATGACATTATGAAGGAGAAGGTTGCAATGACGAGCACGAAAACCTTGCGTGTCCTTGAAGTAATAAAAGAGCAATCTTTGCGCTGGCAACTTTACGTCTTGATGACTGTCATGACCACGTTGCAGCTCTGTGGAATCAATGCAGTTGAGTGCTCTCTTTATCCCCAGAACAAGAGACAACTCTAGGCCGCATTACAAACTCCTCTAAGGCAATGTTATTACCCCAGCTTAGAATTGCATCACAATTGCAACATTTTTTTCACAGGTGCATTTCCTCTCTGCGTTTTTCAGATATACTTCTATTCTTTTGAAATATTCCACACAGCCAAGTTTGAAGAATACCTTATCCCATATGTGTCCCTGGGAGTTGGGTTGTGTGAATGCTTATCCTCTATACTGTGTGTAAGTCTTTTCAGACATGAGTTTAAAGGAAAAATGTAATGTGGTCAACGATTGTATTTTTACTTACTTGTAACTGGGCTCAGGGAAGATTTGCATGACCTAAGACACATCTTCCTGCTTCTGCAAAACCACATGCAGTATAAAAGGCATCTCCTTTCCCAAATTATTTGCACAACTTTATGACTTTAGGATCTTTTTTTCCTGTAAAATAATTTTCTGATGTTTTAGATTAGATGTGTGTATGTATGTGTGCACAATTTGACATATACCAGCACACAAGAAAGGGAACTGACAAACAACAGCCTATGGGTGACTAATAAACATAGCTTAATTAATAATGAACTAGTTTTGAAGAAGCTAATCAAATTCATTAGGAATTAAGAGACTCAAATGACATTGATTTCTGGCTATTATTCATATAAGTCTTCTGTGAAGAACACATGGGGAGGGGTGGAATTATTTCATTTGAGAACTGGGATTTATGACCCATGTTTTCTGCTTTTCAGAGCACCCTTATAGACCGATTTGGGAGGAAGGTGCTGCTATGGGGAGGATACACACTGATGTGTTCTGTGCTAGCACTCCTTACCATGACCCTGTCACTGCAGGTAAAGCGGCAGCAGCCCTCTGGCTACTTACCCAGCATCAGCCCACCTTTCTGGTCTTGCCTCACAGGATATGTACAAAAAGTTAAGTCAGTGGCAGAAAATACAGAGCTCTGCTATTCTGTCATGCATCTAACAGATGGCATCACTGGTTTCTCACTTTTAGCATCAGTTTTTCTGGATGCATTACTTCAGTGTTATCTTGATCTTCCTATTCGTTGTCTTCTACGGAATTGGACCATGTGAGTATACCAACGGAAATGTCGGGATGAAATTTTGTATTGTATTGGTTGGTAACACAACTGGCAGAGGATGAACAGACTAGTCCCATGGTAAAAAGTTCTGGAAATTAAGGAGGAAAGGGCAGATATGTACAAGTGGGAGACAGGAAAATGATACGGACGTCTCAAATTTTATTGCTGATCACAAGATCTAAATAATTTAAAATACAGTATCATCTTCTCCAGAGAAAATAGAAATTTCAGAACAATTCTTAAAATACTCAGCTACAAACAGGATTCTAGGAATTGCCAGGTATATTACAGTAATCATCTTCATTAACTTAGCAGCTTAAGCTTTATGCCTACCAACATGCGTCAGGCGGAAGTGACCACAGGAGCCAAAAGGGGAGTCGGTTTTATAAATTACTGAGCTAGTAGTGGCTACTAGTGCAATGTGGAACTGCACAGATCCACTGGCACCACAAAAGGATTCCGCTGTGTATGAGGACAACCTAAACTAACAGCTGTAGTCCCCTTCTAGAATCGAGGTCTTTTACCCTCATAGCAGAGGCCAAGTGCCAACAGGCCAACTGTCCTGCATGTCTCTCATTTTCTACCACTGCCATTGTGAGGATCTTTGGCACGAACAAGGAAACAAGTATACCTGGTTTGTGTTTTGCTTTTCTTTTTCAGCTGGAGCCACTATATCTATCATGGTTGAAATCTTCAGCCAGTCATTCAGACCATCAGCCTTTCTAATTGTTGGCTGTATCAACTGGATGGGACTGTTTGTACTTGGGATGATTTTTCCATTGATTGTTGTAAGTGACTCTAACTGGATCCCTCCTTCCAGGCTAATCCACTTCTGAATGCTGACAGGGAGCAAAATAATAGCAATAAATTGCAATGACATGCAAAGCCTAGAGCTCTGTCCAAATACCAAACTTGCTCAGGAATCCCCCAGGCCTGCCAGAGGAGCAGCAATCGGACTCAGGTCAAATGTGGCCAGTGGAAACTCCTGTTTTGATACTCATCCTGGTTTGTGTATTCAGCACACCTTTGAATTTTAATTACTAAGACATAGACTTGCACCCAATGGCAGGGAAATAGAAATGCGATTCTTATTTTCCATACAGCATCTCCCATTTCTGCTTGCAGGATAACCTCGGACCTTTCTGCTTCCTTATCTTTTTGGGAATCCTTGCTTTATCAGCAATTTTCATCTACCTGTACCTTCCTGAGACCAAGGGAAAGTCAATCATGGAAATAAAAGCAGAGTTCAACAGGCTGAACTTTGGGAAAAAAGAAACCTCGGTCACTGAAAATACCTTTCCTAAGGAACAGTTGTTTTGCACAAAACTCTGAATGTTCAGAGGAGAAATTTGCATCTCTTAGAAAAGACAGGAAACAATGTTGCAATAGAACTAAAAAAGAAATATTAAAAACAGACTGCAAGCACTTCTCTTATTCCGTTTTTCTTTTTTTTAATATAGATATTAAATTAATTACGCTAGAGTTTTATTTCTTGATGGTATCTAAACATTTTCACAGGAAATTTCATCACTCGGTTTTAAGATCTACTGGATATAGAGATATTTTTTTCTACTAAAACCCCTCTTTTATGGTAGCCTACCTCATGAAGATTTAAAACATTTTGTCAACAGTCCATAGGGCCCAAATCCTGCTCGAGGAACATACATACAGGCTCTGCTCACAGCCCTGGACCCACAGCCCTGGGCCTTGGTTGGTCTCCCCTGTTCCCAGGAGTCCTGCCCAATGCCACAGGAACCTGAACAGTTTGTTATTGAGCTTTGCTAAATGAGACCTCACTAGCTCCAAGGACCTCCGAATCAGGAAACTGCTGACACATAGTTCAGAGAAGAGTATCAGAAATATGAAGGAACAAGTGAAATAATTTTGAAAGCCAAATTAAGGGAAGGAAGGACTAAGAAGGCTAAATGTTCATCAGTCATGAGGCTGGGGAAACACAGAAGTCTAAAATACTTAAACAGCAGGCTGATTGATAGACAAAAAGCTAGATACGTGGTTTAGGGTGACCCCAGCAGATACGGATTCAAAACTTAGCACAGTAAATTAGGAAAAAAGGTTCCAACAACAGCAACAGAAAAAAATATTGAAAGTGAAGTTGTACTGTGCAACAATCCTTCTGGGGGTGTAATGGAAATCTCAGTGGGAAACACCCAGTAACTCTAGGCAGGGAGAAGGACCTGGAAGCAGAGATATTATTGTATGCAAAAGAAGTAAAATGGCTACTATAAAATAAAGCACACTCCCAAGAGCATCTGTGGTGTCTAAGGATCTGATTTCCAAGCTGGTACATTGACTTCTGGGAATTACATCAGATGTTTTCAGAGATGAAAGAGTTTGTTTTGGAAATGTTTTTCTTGTTATGCAAGCAAGCTGCGAATAATGCGTGATTATTGTACCCAGCAGAAAAAATAGGTTGTGAAGTTCATTGGAAATACAGTCTAAGTTTTTCCAGTCATCACTTAAAATATAGTACGATTTCTGACTAAATGCTTTGGATCATGCCACCCGCTTTCAACTAATCACTGAAGAAAAGATTCATCAATATTACAAACAGCAGTTCCTCTATTTACAGATGGCACTTTAGTTTGTTTTTAACGCTTTGACATAGAAACGTGCCCTGGAAAGGGTGTTTGGACAAACAGATTTTATTTCTGGATTTTTTTCAGGATTTTCATTGTTTTCAGAATGCTTTCAGAATGCCTGGATACACGAGACACAATCCACTAACACAGGCTTTAGATGAAGTAATTAATCTCCTGACTTTTTCTTTGCTGGCTTTCTACAGCAAGGGTGCTACAGTGAAGGAACTGACTTTAAATCAACACACACCACACAATCAACTCAAGCATGTTCATATGGAGGTTTTTACCACTTAGAAGTTTTGTTTAAAATACACTGTTGCAGTACAAGCATTAGTGCAAGCTATAGAAAACTCTTCCTCTTTTCTGGAGGCTGGGGAATGGAGTGAGTAGGAAAACCCTTAACTCACAGAAAATACTGGGCATAAAGATACCCATCACATTTAACATGGAGAGATTAAAAAACGGTTTATTTTATCCCCATCAGCATTTTCAACCTGCTTTCCCCACACACATCTCACTATGAACACCCCCTACCAAATGCCATATGACCACTCTACACCACTTCTTTTGCTTAAGACTCTACGAGGCAACAAAGAGAACTGATCCCAGCTCTGCCACGTACTCCACTGGAAAAAATCCACTCATTTTAGAAAGCCTGTGCATTCCCTGTCTCTCAGGAAATCCTGTTGACTGTTATGGGACTATTTGCACAACAGAGGAGCAAGTAGAAAACAAGCCTCCTCTGAGTATGCAGAATCCAGTACTCACCACAGTGGTAAATCAAGACCCTGATTTTAAGGCACCTCTGTTGTGACTTAGTCACAGTTCAGGGAAGGTCTCTGCATGTGCTGCTGGGATTTTTCTGTTATGGTCTTTTCCACAGAAAGAGTCCCAGACCTCACAATTGAGGTGTCCATCTCAATTCTTTAAATAATTATAAAATTGCATAAAGAGGTACATTATAACTCTCCCACTTTCAGACAGTCTCTGAAACACTTGCTTTTTCACTGGTTTTCATGATCGGGCTGCAGCCAAATGCAAAGCGCCATTTTGGACACTTTGATTTACCTGCATTTACCTGTATTTACCTGCTCTAGGCTAACCTGCTTTAGCAGGGGGATTGGACTAGATGATCTCTAGGGGTCCCTTCCAACCCCTACCATTCTATGATTCTATGATTCTATGATTTCCAGAGTGCAAAAAGCCCGCTTTCCCCGCTGTGAAGGCTGTGCGTTGACTATCTATCTGCATCAGCAACGTGCAGATGGCGCATGCAGCCTCACCTCTCCTGAGGCATTCCCACCCCTCCAGGTGCACCTGCGGAAGGTACCACTGACTATTTAAAGTCTCCTGAGGCACTTGCTAGTGCAGTGGGATAAGTCATCTTGCTGGTGAGTTAGAAATAAAGCTGTGAGCAAGGTGAGCTGAAAGAAAACCCTCTTGTGATCCAAAGATGCCTAAATTCATTGTTAACACAAATGTAAGCAAGGATAAAGTTCCAGAGTCTTTCACAGGGGAGCTCACCCAGCAGTTATCAAAAGCAATGGGCAAACCAGCACAGGTAAGTCCAGATGCTCAAATGTTTTCCTTATTTAGTTAGCTGTGCCTATGCAATGAGCTCTTTCTCAGTGATAGCCTCTATAAACTAAGATACATAATGACTCACCAGTACTTAGAGTCTTCTCTGTCTATAAATATCAAATACTTGTTTGCTGTAACATAGCTCTGTTGAGGCTTCAAAACACTTGAAGTATTTAAAGTAGCTTTGTATATGATGGTATTCCATGCAGGTCTCTGTGTAGGTCAAGGCATTGGATGTGTCTGCGCATGTATACCCAGGTATCTCTGTGAATACCTCTCAAGAATCTATCTGACTGAAAGCAGCCTTACCCTTGAACTTCCTTGCTGAGTCCTGCTGAATATGTGCTTGTTATCTGCCACCAAATTGCCTGTAGCCTAGTAGTTACAGCTGAAGAAAAAAAAATAAGGTATTCAGCTTGCTTGGACATCTAGCAAAAATAGCCACATGACATCCTGCTACTTGTAGTCAAAATACCAAATATCATAAAACCCACCTGCTAGTTTCATTATCAAACCAAGGGATTTTTACCTGTTGAAACCCATGGCAATATGCCACTGAGGTGAAGTACTGAAATACCAATCTAAAACTATCATTAAGGGTCTTATAAGGCTTTTATTTTCTTAATTAATCTGGAAAGGTCACTAGCTGTTTACTGAAGACTGTCAACAAATATTAAAAACTAAGTCAAAGCTCCTCTATAGAACTGTAAGCTTTATAACATGAGCTGCTCCTCAGTTACTGTGGCAGCAGCAACTTAAGTGAATTGGCTACAGATTTTTATCAGCTTGGCAAAGTACCTTTTCTAAGTATTTACTAGCAAATGAGCACTTTCAGAAAATGTTTATTTTACTTTGGGAGTGATGCTTTGAAACCTTAGAAAGAATGAAGTGTGCCTACAGAAAGGACCCTGAGGGCTCACCAGCGAACATTTCTCTACTCACTGGGACATCCGAAGTTCTTGAGCAGATCTTTGCTCTTCATGGAAACAGGTAGTCACCCCAGACTACTTAAGACAAAAACAGAGGTCTCCGAACCCCTTAGCAATTCTTTGATAACTGCCACAGGTGGAAGTGTCCTGAGAAAGGAAGAAGGGGAAAAATGGACCCAAACCTAAAAACCAAGTGGGACAACTAGGAATAATAGAACAAGCTTCTTAACGCCTTAAAAATGATAAGAGGAAAATTGTGAGCAGCTGGCATGGTTTTGTCAAAATCAGGAGTGTTTTAAACAGTCCCACAGTAGTGTCTTATGCTCAGATCTAGTCAACACTTCCATTAATGACTCAGTGGACTGAGGTGTGCAGATTACAACAGCTTGTATGGACAGGACACAGAGTAAAAAATGAAGGACATAGTAAGAGATACCTTCTCAAGTCAAGAAGCTTTCTTTCCATAGCTGACTAATAACTCAAACTGCAGAAAAGATAAAGAATAATTCATTAAAGAGCAAAGGATTTGGGGAGCAATTATGAATTACAACACAAATAAGAGTTAAGACAATGCTTGGGAGCAGGGGAATTGCACTTCTGCTGCACAAAAGGTGAATTAAGCTTCAGCCGGAGTCTTACATCCAGCCTCAGGTCCTCTACTTTGAGAAAGAGTTGGGCAGATTAGAGATGCACTGAAGGAAAGATGCGAAAGAAGTAAGAGACTATAAGCATCAACAGACATCCTGGGTCTTCTAAGAGAGCAGGCTGAAGGAGAGAGGCTGTTATGGAAGAGACAGGAACATACATTTTTTGTTTCCTTCCTCAGTGGCATAAGGCAGGAAGCAGCCAGCCTAATCTTCAGCAAGATTTCAGCTAGTTCTCCAAGGAAAGTTTTTAATGTTTCTGTGACTTCTAGTCAGGTTCTGTGCTGGACTTGTGCCATGGATCCCACCAGTGGTAGGATGGTTAATAGTACTGACATGTCTTTGACCAAATAGAAGTTCTCAGTTCAGCACCGATAATTAGAATATTTTTACTTGTTGTTGTACGGCTATAGAATTTAGAAGACGGTTGGATGATCTCATAAAACTGATTTGACGCCGAGTTAAAGCAAATCGACCTGGAGAAGCCTGGTTCTACTGTGTCTCTTCCAGTCAGACTGTCTGATGTGTGATAAAGGGGCTCTTCCTTCTCTAGGGACAGTATGGAGCTGTATGCAATCAACCAGTCTCCTTAAACTCGTAGGAAACCAACTTCTGCCAAGTTTGAACAAAGTTAGTTATCTTGGGGAACAGAAGCATGTTTTAGGTTTGTATAAGCCTTGATAAGCCTTGTCTCCACAAAAAGCAGGGTGAACTGTAAACAGAAGTAAGATTTTTTTTTCCATCCCCCCAACACATGCAGTAATATAATGAAATTCTTATATAAAACTGATGTGTTCTATCCCTCTTCAAAAACCATTTTTTATCAATCTAGCAAACAAGTACTTGCTGGGGTTGGGGGGGAGTGTGTCAGCTGATGATTCTTACATAACAGCTCCGGAATATAAAGCTAGAGGCCAGGGCTGGGATGCAGCTGGAACAGCCGTGTGGAAGGGATATGTAAGGGGACTTAGAAATATACAGGGAACAACAAAGAGATTTTTTGAAAAGGACATGCAAGCTCTTCGTGACAAAGAAGGCAATAGGAAAGGGAGAGTCTCTTAGTTGTAATACAGAAAGAAGGAAAGGATTAGGGTGGGCTGGAATGCAGAGCTTTCCTCTCACAGGAAATGGTACCATTAGAAAAAAATACTGATTTTTATTTCTAATCAAATAGGGGGGGAGGGGTGTTTCTACTGGAAAAACTGCTTCGAACATTTTCAAACTGCTCCAACAATAAAATAATGCTGATTAACACTTCAGCTTGATTTTTTTTTAACATAATAATCTGCTTCTGGGGTGGATGTTAAAGGCATATATGTACCTACATTTGGCATAAAGCTGAGAGCACAAGGTGTCCAGCCAGGGGAGAAGAGAGCCAAGCAAGTGGTACCTCAGCAGGATCTCCTTGGCTTATCCTGTACCGCTGTGGTCTGATGCACCTTGCATCCAAACAAGCTATAAATGATGGGCAAGGCTAATTACCCAGACAACTCCTGGTACTCAAGCTAGCTTGTTTTAGCAAGAGGGTTAATTGCTGCTGAGTTCCAGTGGTGCTCTGCTAATAAACATGGGCAAGAACATAACAGAAGCCAGATGGATGCCAAAAGAACTGATCCCTGGATTCCCCATTGTGGGGATCTGACACTGTGTATTAGCAGCAGGGAAAATTGCAGGCTGGTCGTTAATATTAACATAGATACTTTCTTCTATTTTTCGTGCTATCAAGAACAAAAGTAGGATTAGGCTGTATTTTGTTTAATGAGGGGGATGTTGATTTAGACTTCTGCTGTGTCAGTTCACATTTACCTCAGCAGGGAAGACTGCAGCAGGAGCCAGTGATGTGCAAAATCTCTCTGGAACGTAGGGCAGCAGCAATGCAATTGCACACCCCCACTTGCATCCGGCCTTCCTGCACAGGCAGGGAGAGCCCAGTGGCTCACGGGAGGTTCTGGAGGTATTGCAGGTCACTGAGCTCTTGGAGCACCTGAACTTTCTACCCAAAATTCAAAGTCAATAAAGACAACACTGCAGGATCCTCCTTCCAACCGTGTACCTGGGCTGAGCACCCAGAACCCATCTTTCAGTAGGTAATTGGGCACACTGGGGTTGGAAGTGGATCTTTGCCACAGAGAAACTTAAGAACAAGAGTGAAACTATTTGCATTTTAGTAAGTGGTGAAAAGCATCACTGAGTGCCTGGGACTGCTTTTTTTTTTTTTTAAAAAAAAAGTTATGTGCTGCTAGTACATTTAGTTAAGAATACAGCCATTCTGCAATAGATTAAAGAATTGTGATGGCAGGGCCTGTTCCCAAACGGTATGTCATGGGAATGTGCTTGTATTTTATATTTCATACCTTCTCATCTTTGTGACTTGCATGAAAATATTTAGGAAGCCTGGAAGTACAACGAAGTACATGCAGGAGAATTTCAAAAGCATAACTGATAGGCATGCACCTATTTTCATCATAGTTCAGGTACACATTTTCAAAATTCTTCCTAACATGGCAAAGGAAAATAACATTATTTTCTTCTTCCAACAGTATCTAGCAATACAGATCTCTCCTGATCAGGTGATGTCCTTTGGTGGCTCCACAGACCCCTGCGCTATGTGCTTTCTCTACAGCATTGGCAAAATAGGGGAGCAGGAAAACAAGGGCTACTCCAAATTGCTTTGTGACCTGCTGAACAAACAGCTGAAAATACCATCCAACAGGTGAGCTCATACAGCAACTTGTCTGACATGATTTCCTACAGATTGTTAAAACTATTAATCCCAGACTTGTCCTTTGGTGTTCTATTAACATTCTGCTTGAAGAGCATAAATGCCAAGTCAATAGAGCAACTCTCCAGTTAAAAAGAGGAAAGGAGTAATTACATGAGCTGCAATGCCAATGTCCAGAAGCTGTAAAATTTCTTTTAGTTAAAATGATGGAGTCTCAGGCACTGCGGGTACCCACAGATCTCTCACGTGCAAGAGCCCAGGTACAGACACAATAACTTGATGTCATTAAGTTGATAAACTGAGCAACACGTACCAACACTTCCCTACTGCCTGTGGGGTACAAGTGAAGGTCTATCACAAAAGCTTCCACTTACATAAAAGCATTTCTATTCCTTTTCCTGAAGGTACATTGATCTGCTCCAGAAATTACTGTAAATAAAACACAGCGTCCTGAGCTCTCCTTAAAACAAGAAGAATACCAGGAACTCCAGAATGGAAGTAGACAAGGCATTAAAAGGAGGGGAGGGGGCTGATATGCAACACTCGAACATGCCTGCCAGAACTTGCAAAAGGAAATTGTAACTTTCTGAGATGCAGTGCAGGCCTGAAAAGTGTAAAGCTCTGGGAGACAGTCTACAGTGCGGCTGTGTGTGTCCTGCTGCAGGGACACCCTGGCCAGCCTGCAGCACTCTGCTCTCAGCAGCTAACGGTGTCTGTCTTTTCCTTTCAGAATCTATGTCAGCTTCTTCGAGATCAGTGCCGGAAACGTAGGCTGGAACAACACCACCTTTGCTTGAGGTGCCCTCGGGTGGTAACAGCTTATTCCTGAACCCTCACCGTGGTTTTTGAGCACTGCAGTTCTAGGTCATGTTCCCGTTATCTGGCATGAACGCAAAAGGCAGCGGTACCTTAGTCACTGCTACCCACTGCTGTTTAACATCTTGCCTGCTGCTTAAATAAAAGTAAAAATCCAGCAGAAGCTTTATGATTGTCTTGTTATTCTGGAAAGGCCTGTGCTTGAGATGGAAGGTGCTTTCTCAAAACACTCTTAACAGAAGCTTTTCTGTTTTAAAAATAATGCAATCTTTCGCATCAAGATGAACACTCCATTCGGGTATGCCTTTGCCCTGTTCATGTTGGACAGCCTGGCCAAATTTAAATACAGCTATCTTGACCTGATTTCAAAATACACTTATATTTAAGTCAATAGATGTGGCTATCAATGTGGCATACAGCCCTCCCCTCAAAAGGAGGAAAGATACGATTGTCTCTTATTTAAAAGGGATGGATTGCAAACCAGGTTGTCCTTAGATCTTAACACTACACGGACCTCTCAACTGCTTAGCAGAAAAACTCGTGCTGTGACAGTCTGCCAGGGCTCAGGGTAGGCAGAGGGAGTAAGTGGAAAAACCCAGCGTTCACTGTTCTGCCCTCCCCTTTCCATCCATTGAACAACTTGCAGTGACAGTGAAGATTAGAGCAGAGCTCAAAATGAGGCAGAGGCACAGTGAACCATTCCCAGAGGCCAAAGTAATGAATTACAAAAGGAAGATTTCGATATAAATATTTATTATTCAAGCCCTGGGTCAAATAAGAGCATTTACTTCCAAAGTAAAATAGAAAGATTGAATACAGATCTGTTTCCTTAATCTCTGAAATTATTGTGTATTGTGAGTACTGTGACTTTTTTCTGGAAGAACAAACTCATCTCACCCCTGTTCTGAGCTCTAATGTGAACATCCCATTTTGTCCCTATCAAGACCTCTACTTTGCAGCCACAGTCTTTAAATACAAGCCTGTACCTCAACCTGCAAGAATGCTTTGTTGAGATAACAAATAAAAGCTGCTTTGTGAATCAAAGCAGCACAGCCAATGAAGTAACATGCTACTTGGCATCTAAATACAGTATATCTTATTAAATATTTTACATTCCACTTAATGCCTCACAGAACTGCCCAAGGGAAGAAAACATGGCACAACGTAGGTAGTCTTTTGGCAGAATTGCCTGCGGAGAATGGCTACGAAGCCCCTAAACACAGCAGGACCTTCCACAGGGAGGCAGTTTCCTTCTTCTGGAAATCAATCTGCCTTCTTCATAGAGCCACCTGCTCAAAGAATGCTGCGTCTGCCTGTTCTTGGAGCCACAGCACCAGCATTATCCGGTATTTTCCTGGGTCCTCCTCCCTGGTCCAGTTGCTCTGTGTTCAGGTGTTGACTGTGATGCAGGTGGGTATGTACAACTGCAACCCGTGAATGCCCCAGCCCCGCTATTTGCAGTCAGCCTCCAGGAAAGGCTTCAGCCTGCCCCACGTCTCTTCTGAAGCCTTTCTATGCTAGATGCTTTCAGAGTTATTCTCAGAGCATCCAAACCCTGAAATATGTGTTCCTAAGGTACCTCACGGCACAAGTACAATTAAGACCACCTCTACTTGTTAACAATTCTTATACTCTCTAATAGGGAATGTAAAAGCTTTCTTTGCCTCTGTCTCCGACACATCATTAGAATGTTGTTTGGTATATTTCTGTAAAACATTTTACTCTTCAGTTTTTTGCTCTTAGACACATTTCTTCATTGTTCTTATTTTAATCACAAGCAATTGTGTTTTAAAACAGATGCTGTGCACCCAAAAAATGTATTATGAATGCATGAGTGTGGAGTAATCACATGAGGGATGGGTGCATACATACACACTGGTATTTGGTTAACTTCTAAAAATGCATCTTTAGAAGCTATGAAAATGTACGCACTGCTTCTTCCTTAGTCAAGGGGCAAAAAAAGAATGAAACTGGATGTCTATACAGTTTTTGGCAGCATGGCCAGGGTCTTTGCTTGGGGCCTGGCAGGCCACAGAGCAGCACACCAGTGCTGACATCACTCTCAAGTTTTTCTCCCTGCACTGCCAGAATTCCCACCCTACCTCCATGCAACAATTCTGGGAGACAGGAAGGTGGGAGGAGTAAGTGGTACTATGCAATGGCAATGATCTGAGGATGTCAGTTCTTAACAGCACTGTTAATCACTAAAAAAATAAGTGCTCCAGTCCTGCCAGTTCTCAATCTCACAGCCTGTGCCAATCCAAAGCATTCCCATACAATACCATCCCTTATTCTTCATTCCGGGCTATGTGTGTTCACATGTGTAAGATATACGTACGATCAAGCTTTCTAGCAGCAGCAGTGCTGGGACTTTGTTAAAAATGAACACGTGCTTGATTCCTGTGTGTAAAATGTCTGTGTGGAAAGGGCTCTGGGCCTGATCCTCTTTAGTCTTCCTGTGAGTCATTTCAAGCAGCGCAGCAGAGGCAGCGTAAGAGGCAGGGTGTGGTGTCATGCCCTCCGCAGCCTACGTGCATAGCATCACACAGCCCAGCAGAAGGCTCAGGCTGCCTCTCACCTCCGAATAGACACGCACCATTTCATTTCTAAGCAAAAAAAGATCAGTTCTGCCTTTTTCCAGTAGAAAAAGCATGAAATGAAAATGGGCACGCTAAGTGGTAATAGATGTTTCAATTTGACTGAAGAACGCTAGAGACTAATTAACATGCCAGCAAGTCAGACATTTCAGCTTGTACTGCATTAAAGCTATGCGTGAAATTAAAACAAAAAATGTAGAAATGTGCCTTTATTTTGCAAAAGAAAAAAATTCCCTTCGGAGCCAGCGCTAGTATCCCTTTTTGCCCGTAACCCTTTTTGGCCCTGATCCTGCAAAACCCAGTGGGAGCGCTCCAGCGGCTGTACCGCATGCGCTCGTACCAGGTTATGTTTGAGCTGCCCGGCGCGGCAGGCCGCAGTTCCAGGGAGGAGCGTACAGCATACCCGCAAAAAATGCTCAACAGGAGCAACAACGCAAAGGAGTAACGGCGGAGAGGGGGGAGAGTGCTGGCCAGGACGCGACGGGGGAAGGAGGGAAGTCGCCAGCCGCCGTGAGGGCAGCAGACCCAGCAGGCAGCCTCCCCCCGCCGCTCCCTCCCCCGCNGGCCGCCGCGAGCAGCGGACCTGACCTACAGCAAACGCGGTGCTCGACCTGGCTGTGCTTGTGCGCGGGAGCCGCGATCGCAGCCGCGGGGCTGTGCCGGCTCGGGGAAGGGGCTGGCATGTGCGCGGCCAGCGAGTCTGTGGCAAAGCCAAGGAGCAGATACGGGTGCTCTCCTCCGGGCCGCTGCCTCCTCCCGCGCTGCTCCTGCTTACCCCGGGATCGGATGCGGCCGCTCTTGGGCCATGCTGCTGCTGGGAAGTCAAAGCCCGATGAGGCTGAATGGCAGACAGGCCCGGTGGCTCAGTCAGTGATTTGAGGCTGTGAATTCTGGCACGCAAATAACTTTTTTAAGGCCTTTATCTGCAGCCGTGTGCCCTTTGCCCCATGCAGCAGCAGTGCTGTGGCAGGCAGGAGCACCCATCTCGCCTGCAGCTTTGCACAAATGCAACCTTTGTCTGTGAAGGTGAGAGCCAGGCTGGGGTATCCCCACAGCGTGCATTGCCGCGCCACCCATGTGGGCTGCCTCGGAAGGGTGCAGAGCAGCGCTGGTGAGCAGCCTGGCCCACAGTACAGTGCATGGCTGCATGGTTCAAAGTTCGTACCTAAAGCAAGTGTGCATGAGGAGAGGGAAGGTGAGATGCCCTGTAACTGTTTGTTCTCTTACCACAGTACATCGCTGTGCACATCATACCTGATCAGATGATGTCCTTCGGGGGCTCCACTGATCCCTGCGCGCTCTGCAGCCTTTACAGCATCGGCAAAATANTCTAATAGGGAATGTAAAAGCTTTCTTTGCCTCTGTCTCCGACACATCATTAGAATGTTGTTTGGTATATTTCTGTAAAACATTTTACTCTTCAGTTTTTTGCTCTTAGACACATTTCTTCATTGTTCTTATTTTAATCACAAGCAATTGTGTTTTAAAACAGATGCTGTGCACCCAAAAAATGTATTATGAATGCATGAGTGTGGAGTAATCACATGAGGGATGGGTGCATACATACACACTGGTATTTGGTTAACTTCTAAAAATGCATCTTTAGAAGCTATGAAAATGTACGCACTGCTTCTTCCTTAGTCAAGGGGCAAAAAAAGAATGAAACTGGATGTCTATACAGTTTTTGGCAGCATGGCCAGGGTCTTTGCTTGGGGCCTGGCAGGCCACAGAGCAGCACACCAGTGCTGACATCACTCTCAAGTTTTTCTCCCTGCACTGCCAGAATTCCCACCCTACCTCCATGCAACAATTCTGGGAGACAGGAAGGTGGGAGGAGTAAGTGGTACTATGCAATGGCAATGATCTGAGGATGTCAGTTCTTAACAGCACTGTTAATCACTAAAAAAATAAGTGCTCCAGTCCTGCCAGTTCTCAATCTCACAGCCTGTGCCAATCCAAAGCATTCCCATACAATACCATCCCTTATTCTTCATTCCGGGCTATGTGTGTTCACATGTGTAAGATATACGTACGATCAAGCTTTCTAGCAGCAGCAGTGCTGGGACTTTGTTAAAAATGAACACGTGCTTGATTCCTGTGTGTAAAATGTCTGTGTGGAAAGGGCTCTGGGCCTGATCCTCTTTAGTCTTCCTGTGAGTCATTTCAAGCAGCGCAGCAGAGGCAGCGTAAGAGGCAGGGTGTGGTGTCATGCCCTCCGCAGCCTACGTGCATAGCATCACACAGCCCAGCAGAAGGCTCAGGCTGCCTCTCACCTCCGAATAGACACGCACCATTTCATTTCCAAGCAAAAAAAGATCAGTTCTGCCTTTTTCCAGTAGAAAAAGCATGAAATGAAAATGGGCACGCTAAGTGGTAATAGATGTTTCAATTTGACTGAAGAACGCTAGAGACTAATTAACATGCCAGCAAGTCAGACATTTCAGCTTGTACTGCATTAAAGCTATGCGTGAAATTAAAACAAAAAATGTAGAAATGTGCCTTTATTTTGCAAAAGAAAAAAATTCCCTTCGGAGCCAGCGCTAGTATCCCTTTTTGCCCGTAACCCTTTTTGGCCCTGATCCTGCAAAACCCAGTGGGAGCGCTCCAGCGGCTGTACCGCATGCGCTCGTACCAGGTTATGTTTGAGCTGCCCGGCGCGGCAGGCCGCAGTTCCAGGGAGGAGCGTACAGCATACCCGCAAAAAATGCTCAACAGGAGCAACAACGCAAAGGAGTAACGGCGGAGAGGGGGGAGAGTGCTGGCCAGGACGCGACGGGGGAAGGAGGGAAGTCGCCAGCCGCCGTGAGGGCAGCAGACCCAGCAGGCAGCCTCCCCCCGCCGCTCCCTCCCCCGCCCCGCCGGGCGCGGCCCCTTTAAGGCCGGCGCGGCCCCGCGCGCACTAAAAGCGCCGCCGCCGCCACCGCCGCCCCGTTGCACTGTGCCACCGCTCGCGCCGCGCCGCACCGCTCCCCTCCCGCCGCCGCCATGCCCATGTTCGCTATTCAGACCAACGTCTGCAAGGACGCCGTGCCCGACAGCCTGCTGGGCGACCTCACCCAGCAGCTGGCCAAGGCCACCGGCAAGCCCGCGCAGGTGAGGGCGGGCGGCGGCGCCGGCGCTGCCGGAGGCGGAGGGCCGCGGCCCGGCGGGAGCGGGGACAGCTCCGGGACGGGGCCGGGAGCGGCGGGAGNAGGCTGAATGGCAGACAGGCCCGGTGGCTCAGTCAGTGATTTGAGGCTGTGAATTCTGGCACGCAAATAACTTTTTTAAGGCCTTTATCTGCAGCCGTGTGCCCTTTGCCCCATGCAGCAGCAGTGCTGTGGCAGGCAGGAGCACCCATCTCGCCTGCAGCTTTGCACAAATGCAACCTTTGTCTGTGAAGGTGAGAGCCAGGCTGGGGTATCCCCACAGCGTGCATTGCCGCGCCACCCATGTGGGCTGCCTCGGAAGGGTGCAGAGCAGCGCTGGTGAGCCGCCTGGCCCACAGTACAGTGCATGGCTGCATGGTTCAAAGTTCGTACCTAAAGCAAGTGTGCATGAGGAGAGGGAAGGTGAGATGCCCTGTAACTGTTTGTTCTCTTACCACAGTACATCGCTGTGCACATCATACCTGATCAGATGATGTCCTTCGGGGGCTCCACTGATCCCTGCGCGCTCTGCAGCCTTTACAGCATCGGCAAAATAGGAGGGCAGCAGAACAAGACTTACACCAAGCTCCTGTGTGATCTGATTTCTAAGCACTTGCATGTATCTGCAGACAGGTAAGGCTGGGATGCAGTGTTACTAACCTTGTTTGTCTGGCTTCCTGAAACTGCTTTGAAAACTTTATTTAAAAATACAAAACCCCAGGAAATAAGTCCATGTGTTTGAGAAGATAGAAAGTGATCATTTGCAGTGTTTTCTTGTCCAGTTAAGAGTTTGCCTACATCTTTCCCTTCAGAGTCCTCTATTAAATGGCATGCTGTTCTCGGAGTAGGCAGAAATCCCAGAGGACTGACAAGGTGTGCAGTGTGTTTTTTTGCTGCCGAGGTGTGATGTCCTCTGATGGGAGGCTGAAAGCACGTGGGAGGAGCAGTAACAGGCTGGAGCTGGCACAGTAGAAACCCAGCAGGCTGTGAACGGCTCCCTCTCAAGCTACGGAGCCTTGGGAGAGTGTCTGCCTGTAGCAGTGAAGGACAGGATGAACCTGCTGCTGTTGATGTGCTGGGTTGGAAGGGAGAAGTGGGCTTGCTTGGCTTTTGTAATGCTGCCAGTCTGCTTAACACGTGTGAAGGACTGCTGTGCTCAGAAACAAAAGGGTTTGATCTCCAGAAATTCTTGACAAGGCTGCTAACCAAAAGCTGTCTGGACAATCCCTGACCGGAGAAGAATTTGTATTTTAAAAAAGAAAGTACAGTTCCAGAGACTCTGAGGAGTATTGACTGGAGGGTCTACCAGAGAAGTTAAGCAGATTTCAGTAAAAATGAAGGTTGAAATGTCTTCTGAGGAATAGGAAGCACTGTCCCCTGTCCTGTTGTCATGTCACACTCATTACTTATATAAATGAGTTATAAGGTTGTTGTTTCTGTATTCTGTGCCTCTTCTGCAGGGTGTACATCAACTACTTCGACATGAACGCTGCCAACGTGGGCTGGAATGGCTCCACCTTTGCATAGAGCTCTCCTGTCTGTCTGAAGAGGCTGCTCCTGGACCTGCCCTCATCCTGCCCCTTAGCAGAGACCACCGCACAAATGGCCCTATATAGCATTTTGTGCTCTCTCAGAGATTGATGGCTCCTTGCTAGTGTGTTTAAATATTGCTGCTTCAACATTCCTCTGTTTTCTTTGTGTAGAAAACAAATAAAGATTTAGAAGTAAGCTGTCTGGCGTTGGCTTTGGCGGGTTGAGGACGAAGCTGTGTGATTGGCAACGTATCTGTTCAACTCAGATTCCCAAAGCAAACCCGAAGTGTTCCTTTTATCTCAGCCATGGTGTTTCACAGTACGGTCAGACTGAGTGGCAGGAGCCTGAGGGCACTCCAGGGTGATTTTTACCTTGCTGGGCTTCAGAGGCTGTGGGTGCCTCAGGGCTTCTTGCTGCTGAGGTTTCATGGGGTATTTCTTTGCGTGTGTCCTCCATTGCTGCAGCAGAAGCAGTCTGTGGGCCACCCCTGTGCCTGCTGCTCCAGGGATGCTTTCCTCTTAACAGTGTGCTGGCTGTGTGGCACCAAGCAAGCACGGAAGGAGCGCTTTTGCTCCTGAAGTCGCAGTGCTGCTCTCCACAGTACTTGTGCTGGCTCCGTCAGGCAGCCGGCGTTACCCTCGGTGGTGGGAGCCGGGGTGAGCCTCCGTGCCGCCGGCCAGCCGCTCCTAGCAGCCATGCTGCACTCTCCCGGGCCTCGGTGTCTCACGGCCGGGCTCCCGCCACGCCGAGGCCCTTTCCTCCCCTCAGCGCTTCCCGCCCTCGCCGCTCCCTCTTCCCCCTCCCATCAGGGCGCGCGCGGCGCTGCCCCTTCCCCAGCTGGCGCGCGGCGCGCGCCCGCCCCCGCGCCTTCTGGAGCCTTCCGCCGCCTTCCGCCGTCGCCTCGCGCCACGCGGGCTCCGCTGACGTCATCTCCGTGCGCCCGGGCGGCGCGGCCATGGCGCTGTTCTGCATCAACAGGTACCCCCGTGCCGCGGGGGCTGCGCCCCGGGGCCCTCCCGCGGCGGGGACTCGAGCTGAGGGTGCCTGGCCGGGCGGGCCCGGTGGGGGCGGGCGGCCGGTGCCTGAGGAGGTTTTCTCTGGGCCGTTTCAGGTACGGCGGGGAGGAGGAGCGGGAGCCGGAGGGGGCCGAGGCGGAGGAGCGGGCTCGGGTCCTGCTGGAGCGGCTGCGCCAGCAGGCCAAGGCCCGGCAGCTGAAGAAGCAGCGGGAGGCGCAGCCCGAGGGAGGCGAAGGCGGGCTGTGCGGGGGAGCCGGCCCGGGGGCCGCGGGGCCGAGTCCCGGGGGAGGGGAGAGGAAGAGGAAGGGGGCGAGTGAAGAGCCAGCCCGAGCGCAAGGACGGAAGAAGCTAAGGAAGAAGCAACAGGGTCGCAGCCGTTCTGAAGAGAGGGCGGGTGCGGAGGAGGCAGCAGATGGCAGCACTCCCTCGAAGAAGAAGAAAGAAAATAGAAGAAAATCGAAAGTGCTGCGAGATGGGAACGAACCAGGTACAGATAAACCGAGGCCGTAGGATTTCGGTTCATTCTGGTCAGCAGCTGTGAACAGAGAAGTAGACACAAATTGCGCTTTGAGTAACTTGCCGAATTTACCTGATGGCATATTTTGTTTTTCTCTGCTTACTGTGTTCCCAAAGTAATTCATTTATTAGGGGAAAGCCCGATATTGCAAACGGATCACTTTAGTGTGAGGGAAGGAGGGAAGCATGTCACCTCAGTCTTTAGTTGACTCCATTTGGCTTTTGCACTTGGATTTAGGACAAAAGAGGAGATTGCAAGCTGTTGCTTGAGTCCTATGTTGTGAAATGTTCCCTGCGTCCCTTTTCTGTAGCACGTTTTGACCTGTAGCTTTGTATTCCTGTTATCCAAATCCCAGATTCTGAAGAAGATATCAGACAACAGGAGAACAGAAGCAACCTTAGCAATAAGTCTCCTAAAAGGAAGAAGGGGAATGAGGAAACAGAGGGAGCTGAAACAAGGAAGAAAGAGAGCTGTGGAAGAGCTGAAGAAAATCAGAGCACAAAAGGAGAGCTGTCCTTAGCAGCCTCGGAGGAAGAGGCAAATCCTCCACCCTCCAGTTTGGTGGTTCTCGGAGACTATGACACAAAGCCAGTGCAGAAGGTAACTAGCTTGACTGAATTTTGATGATGGTCAGTAAGGAACGTGCATCTTACCAGCTTATTTTATGTATGGCGTTGCCTATTTGATGGCAGAATCGCTTTGTTATTCTCCTCTCCCCTACCTCAGGTTCAGCCCTTCTTACCACAGTGGCTTGCTCGACCCAAACTAGTGCAAAAACGTATCAAAGATAATCTAGTTCCAATCAGAGATGTCCCAGGAATCCATCCCAGATTGTTGAAGAAGCTGCAAATGAATGGGATTGAGTCCTTTTTTCCAGGTACCTCGATAGTGCTTTTGTATCTTTCTAAACTGATTTCTGTAGTCCCTGCAGTCTGTTGCTGTATATTTTATGTGTTCAGGGTAGTAAAATAGAGGACAACACCAAGTTTAATGTGTCAAAGTGATCATCCCAGTTTTAACCCTTCACTTTCAAAGCTTTGTCTAGGCCGAGTAATTGAAGTCTGTTATCTAGTCATAAATGCAGCTTCAGAAAATATGTTGGCTGCAAATAATAACTCACAGCTGTGGAAAGTGGGAGATCTTTCGTATGTCCTCCCATTTTCCCCCCTTATGCCAGGCACGTGCTTTAGTTTCTTATGTTCTACCATCTCTGCTTTTCATCAGAGCTCTTTGGGAACCTGTTCAACTTATTAAAGCAGCAGAAAACCATTCAAGCAAAAAAAGCCATTGGTTTTCCATTATTTTACCAGTTCTTCAGACAAGTACAATAAATGCCAGCTCCTAAATAAGTAGAAAGCATAGCTGGAAGTAGGGATAGGGAGAGGAGGGAAGAGGATGGGATCTCTGACTGGCAGCCAGTTACTTGGTCCAGCTGAGCCTGGAGGCTCAGGCTGTATCAGAGACTCATCAAGGTTAGATTGGAAAGCCAGCCTGTGTTTTCTCTTCTTAAGTATGCTGTTACTTAATGTTTTAATGTAAATGCTATTGCTTACTTTGTTCTGGGAGATCTTAACAGGTTGCTGATAGCAACTTTTTGTGTCTTCACATAAATCAAGTCCAACTTCTGGCACTTGGTAGTGGATAAATCAAGAGCGTCATGTTCTGTCTGGCAGAGATGGTGTGCATCAAAGTCATAGGTCGTATGTGTCACTAAGTATGGTCCTCTCATGGAGCTAGATCCCCTGGCTGCTAAACCCTGTAGGTAAACTGAAGTTGGCCAGTTTGTCAGGGCTTTTCATGGGTCAGGGAGAGAGTTCATGCATGACAGGCAGAGCTGGTGTCTGTACAGTACTGTTTGCTTCAGCAAACTTAACTTACTCCAAAATCTATAGGAGTTGTGCATTTTGCTCCTTGGCAGATAAGGCTGCATTGCTGTGTTGTATGTTCTATGTTTATGTAAGAGTAGTTTGTACTTCAAAGAAAGGATTCTTACAGACATATAGCCTTTAAATCTGCTCAGTGCCATCAGAACAGGAAGACAGATACGAGTTGAAAACGACATTTAACACAGTAACATCCTAGCTGAGCACTAGAAATAGCTGAATTGTTGGAGACGGAAATCTCTGTGTTTGATGCTAAGCTCCCATGAGTCAAGCAGAATCAGGTAAAGCCAGGTAACAACTGTTTTTGATTTCTTCCTCTCTTAGGCCTATAGCAACAACAGCATAGATGTGGAAAACATTCATTGTATATAACTGCTTTTCTGGATGTGCTGGTTTTAGCCCAGTTAACTCTGTAGTTAATGTTTGTTTCCATTTTTGTTCAGTTCAGGCAGAGGTGATTCCTGCTATTCTACAGAGTGCATCCAATGGGTGTTTGATAGGGCGAGGAGGATACCGCCCCAAAGATTTCTGCATCTCAGCACCCACTGGCAGTGGTAAAACCCTGGCGTTTGTCATACCCATAGTACAGGTGAGCTTACCCCCAGTGAAATATCTATAGGGAAAAGGCTGGGGTTGCTTTTGTTCAAGCGAAACCTGACCTTAGAAGTAGGTCAAAGAGCCAAGGAATTTATGGTGGCAAAGCAGCAGATTTTAGCTCAGAGCTGTACGAGTCCCCTTCTTCTCAGCATCCCACTCCTTTTCTCAGATACCAAGCATAGCACGAGTGGGGAGGGTGGAGGGTTGTAAAATGGAAACATAAAACTCCTTGAGGATGTGTCAAGCCCCTCTCTTTTCTCCAGGGTAGATAGAAGCCCCTTCTCTCCCCAGTGCTTTCAGGGACTCATGTGGCTTTTCTTCTGGCAGGTTCTACTAGATCGAGTAGTTTGCCAAGTACGAGCTCTGGTTGTTCTGCCCACCAAAGAACTGGCACAACAGGTGTGTGGCTCTTTACCTTCTCTCTGAGCAGAACTGGACCAAGACAAAGGCTGGTGCAGTCAATACTTTGCTTGGCTGTTCTGTGAAGCAGCTTGAAGACCTGTCAGGAGACTTGATGATCTTGCATACTGGAAAGTATTATTTTGACTGATTTCATTGTGGCTAACAAAGCCTGTCTCTTTGCAGGTGAGTAAAGTGTTCAACATTTACACTGACGGGACAGGTCTGAAGGTCGTTTTGATTACTGGGCAGAAATCTTTTGCAAAGGAGCAGGAGATGCTTGTCCAGAAAAAGTAGGTTAAAAGGTCCTTAGATAAAGTTTATAGAGACTGTAAACTGTTTAATCTCAGTAAGCAGAGGTCGAGATATAGACTACTGCTTCACACCATCATGCAATAATTATTTTGGATTGTGGGTTTATATGCTAGATTGCTGGTTGTTCCGTCTTTGTCAAAGTGCCTGCTACTACCCTTTTTTGTGATTGTTACGTTTTAGTAGATTTTTGGTGCTCTTGACCAGCTGAGTACAATGCATTTACATTTGCCCACAGGTACAAATGATTGTTATGGCATTTTGCTGCAATTAAGATTTTTTTTTTTTTAAGAGCAATGAAGAACACCACTTTCTGTTTAAAATGAGACAGTACACTGTGTCCAGCACTGCCTTTCTGTGCTCTCCAAAGTAAAGTGCATATTTGCATTTTATTATTTCTCAGTTAATTGAATAGTAGGAAAATCTGAAAGTCTGCTGACCAGGGATCTCTGTCACATGCTTTATGGTGTAGGGAGAAACTTACTAATGGGCTGCTTGTTCTTTCAGAGTGACAGGCTACTGCAGCCTGGCTGATATTATTGTGGCTACACCAGGGCGGCTCACAGATCACATTAGCCAAACTCCGGGGTTCAGCCTGACGCAGCTTCGCTTCCTGGTGAGTCAACTCATAGGTCTCCCATCTTAGTGCAAGATCCATTACAGCTGTAATTCCTGCTTTATTCTTGCATGTTACATAAATACATCTCTGTTGGAACTGTTATCTGGGCCTGGTCTACGCTTCAGATTGCTCAGACAGATTAGATGTTTTATTCCAACTCGTGACACCCAAGCATCCACCACCCACTTCCCCTTCTCTTTTAGCCTCTTGCAAACACAAACTCAGTAAAGCCTTATCGGTCAGGGGAAGTTGTCAGACTGTAGCTGCTACCACCTTATGGGAGTCTGGGCAGAGACATAGTTGCAGCCTTATATAGAATATGGAGATTTTTATCTTTTTGAGAGACATGGGTTGGATTTATGTGCAAATTAATGTGTGTGTAGTTTGAATGTCAGGCTGGATACTGAGTCACTGAAATAAAAGCAAAATTCAGTTTTGGGGTAGAAACTTCTGCCTTCATTTGATCATGATAGTATTACAAAAGAAAATAAAAGCTGCCTAATGCTAGACTGGATTTAACAAGTAGTGTTTTTCATCCTTGTGAATTCAGATCGTAGATGAAGCTGACCGTATGATCGATGACATGCACCAGAACTGTCTGAACCAAATTGTCAAAGCTGCGTTCCAAGTAGAAAATGATTCTGGCTCCAACATGCTTTTTCAGAGGACCAAACCGGGGCCTGTAACAGCAGCCAGGTAAGTTGCCAAATGCATTTTTTTAAACTGGTAGCACGGACACCAGCACCTAAATGCCACTGTCCTTCTTCACAGTACTCCCTCACAGGCACTCCCAAAACATTTTATTCCAAGAAATGTCTGCCAAACTAAGCTGCTTTTTCAAATCTTGAAAAAGCAGGCAGTGAACAGCTGATACCGGAGGATGTCTTTTAGACTGAAGCCTAAGTATTGTATTCTCTGGGCTTTCCTTAGCTAGTCTAAAGGAGCATCAAAAGAATGCACAGATATTGCAAGTCTGTGATTCACTTGCCCAGTAACTGTAGTAATGCCCTCTGGCAAGATGAGTAATGGATTTGAAGCAGAACTCTTGGAACTATGTATCTGCAGCTGCTGTTTTCATACAGCATGGTAGAGATGTGTCAGAAACAGATCATCGATGAAGGAAGGAAGCGACTAGATTAAGGTCATGGGTAACTAGGATGCAGGGGTAATGAATGCGGGTTGTACAGTTGGTTGAGAGCGCTGATCGGTTTTGTTTATGAACTCTACCATTAGAGGGTGGAAGAGAACCTAAAGGAAAGGCCTAGGGCAGGAAAAGAGTATCAAAAAGTTTAATTGCTTCCTTCATAATATCATCTGAAGGCATTTGTGGAGGAACTCCGTTGCCCTATCCCCAAAGCTTAGTTTCTGTGTGCTATTTATTTCAGCTCCTGCTATCCTCAGATACCCTTACAGAAACTGCTGTTTTCAGCCACACTGACCCAGGACCCAGAGAAACTGCAGCAGCTGGACTTATTCCAGCCTCGCCTCTTCACATCTGTCTATTCTGAGAAAAAAACACTTGGAGATGGAGCAGAGAGTGAACAAGATACTAATAAGAAATACACACTCCCTGAGGGGCTATCGGTATGACATTAATTCTCTTGAGTACATTATACTTGAAGATTTGTTTTAAGTCTGAAGTATCTAGTTATGTTTTTTCCCTTTAAACAAGTGTGTCTTCCCTATGATTCTTTGCATTACAGAGGTGCTGGGCGAAAGGGGCTTTTTTTAGATCCAGAGAGCTCTTAGCTTGCGCATTTGTTTTCTCATTGCTTAAGTGCTCATTGGGTTAAGACTAAATTTTTTTTTTTCTTCATTAAACTTTTTTCATGCAAAATTAGGATTCCCAGCAATGGGGACTGGAGATACAGTGTAATGTAGTAGCACTTATTGGCTGTCCATATGTATAACATGCATTTCAAGGCATGCAGGTACAGGTCACGCTGTAGACAAGAGTGCGTGTTGTTACTTGCCATGGAGAAGTGAGAACATAAGAACAGCACAGATCTCGTGTCTCCACCTTGAGTTGTACCCTCCAGGCTGTGGCTGTGACTTGTTCTAAAGAGGGTGGTGTTGTGGGGTCTGGTTTTGCTGCGATTAGTTGCAAAATACCCAAGCCTGTGTAGGTCATGGAAATGTAGTGGGTTTCAGAGAAGATAGCCTTGGCAAGAAGTAATTTTTCTCTCTCAACTTCTTCCCTGTGGGCTGCAGCAATGTTACGTGCCTTGTGACCTCAATTCCAAGCCTTTGCTCCTCTTGCATTTCATGCTGACAATGAAATTTACCCGCGTGTTGTGCTTCACCAACTCCAGGGAAGCTTCACACAGGTGAATGTATCAATGAGATCACTATAGTAGCTATCTGTCAAGTAATGTTACAGAGATAACAAAGTGACTGTTTCTATCCTCTTTACCTACAGATTGTTCCTGCTGGTTCAAGCCTTTGGTGGAGTCACTGTGGCTGAATTTTCTTCTCGGTTACGTCCAAATGAGAGACAGAGAACCATGAAGGAATTTGAACAAGGAAAAATACAACTGTGAGCAACTTAAATGAGTTTCCTGCATGTCTTCCAACATAGGCTATTTACAGTGTGAAAGGCTAGGTAGAACCAAAAACACAGTGAAATGGGGTCCTCTGTAAAACAGAGTGTGCGGGAACCAACTTGCAGAATGGGTGTGAGGCTTGTACTTCTAACTTTTGAACTGTTCACTCTGCATGTAACTTGGCGTGTTCTAATCTAGCTGTAATCTGAATTTATGTCTGTTATTTTATAACAAGCGGTAAATGTAACTGCTTGTTCATACAGCTGCCCAAAACACATACAGTTCTGAAAATTGTAAGTTTGTGCTTGGCATCTGGTGCTTACTGGAAGAACATGGATATTGGTGCTAGAACTATATGGTTATCAGCCCTTCCCACCAAAGAAATTCCGGATCAGACTGGCATACAGATTTACTTCTATCCACGTGTTTGATTTGCTTTGTGATTTCAGTAGCTATGTGGGATTGTGTGTATGGTATGTCTCTGAGAACAAGGTAAATATTTATTTTCTGGATTTTCTTTTTATCCAAACCTGGTGTTTAAATTCCTCCTTGACTACTGGAATTTCACACCTTGCTGTCTGTGTTCAGTGCCTTTATGGAATGCTCGGATAGCTTACAGGTTTGCAACCTCCACGGTGGTGGGAGCCATCTGGCTTAGTGTTGCATGCTTGGAGAACCTGGGAACACCCAGTAACTTGTCATGCACAGCAGTAGGTGACAAGCCTGTAGTGATGCTTGGAAGTCTGCAGGCAGCTAATAATGCCGGTGACGATAAGGAGTAATTTACAATGCTGCTGTCACGCTCAGAGGTCAGAGACTGGCTGGAGGTCAGAGGCTGGCTGCCCTCTTTGAACAGAGTTTAGCAGGAGTTGTGCTGGTTACTTGTGCATGTAGTGCAAGAGATGTTACCTGAAAGTGACTATTTATACATTTAAAACCAGGTTAATCAGCACAGATGCCACTGCACGAGGGATTGATGTTAAAGGAGTGAATTATGTCATAAACTATGATGCACCGCAGTTCATCAGGACGTATATTCACCGGTAAGGCAACCAGGAACAAAAGGAAGATGTCTGAACTTGGTTTACTTTGAAATATTTAGAAAAGGTGACATGCACTTAAAAGAGTTTTTAGGTTTGGAATTTTTTTACTTTAATAAGCAAATAGCTTTCTAATCAAAATTAAGCCTGTAATGTCACCAGAGCAATGCAGTATTGAAGCAGAGAACTAGCACCTTATTACAGAAAATGTATTTTATAGGAGCTAGAAATACTGTCCTGGGAGGCATCGAGTATTGGGTTTCGTATGTTCAGAAAACTGAGGGGCTCAGCAGCTGTGAACGAGCCCTGGGACTGTTCACCCTTTGTAACATAGGGCTAGTGGTGCTGTGCTAACCTCAAAAAACTCAGAATCAGGCTTTCTTAAATCTGGAGAATTTCAAAATCAGACTCTTGGAGCTGATAATGACAGCGACTGTGTGGCTAAACTGACTTGATGCTACTTTTTCCATTTTCAGCGTTGGAAGAACGGCTCGTGCAGGAAAAGTGGGCGTTGCTTTCAGCTTGGTCCTTAGAATTCAGGTATATCCTTGGTGTGGGATTCATTTGATAAGGATGCAGGCAGGGGTGTAAGGAACATAAAGTTTATACTACTTCCCACCTTTTCCGGTCAGCTGAGCTTTGTACTTGGAAAATTCAATTATTTCCTGACTAGGCAGAACATTCCAAAATGTGCTCATTTTCTAGCTGATAGGCAGTGGTGTGTCTCATGTCCTGTGTCTGTTTTGTTATGCAGGAACGTAGGTTTCTGCGGATGTTGAAGGATGCCGGCATCCAAGACATAAAGAAGCAGCCAGTGAAGGGCAACTCATTAAAGCCGTTGGTGCAGCAATATGAGGAAGCTCTGTGTAAGCTTGAGAAGACAGTCAAGGTAATTGAAACAGGGAGGAAAATTTTAAAATTCACCTACAACTTGCACAAGTTTATTGCAGCTCATGACTAGCACAAGTATTAATGTCCAGGATCCTTTCCTTTAACTGAAATGTTTCAATTTCAGTGTGAAGGCAATATTTGTGGGTACATCATTATGAAATACTCAGAAAGGGTGGGGAGGGGAGAAAGAGATTTTTCTGTTAAAAGAAAGGTAGGCACCATCCCTGCAACTGTTTAAAAGATGTGTAGACATGGCACTTAGGGGCATGGTTTAGTGGTGGACTTGGCAGTATTAGGTTTACAGTTGGACTCGATGATCTTAAGGGTCTTTTCCAACCTAAATGATTCTACGATTCCATTCTATGATTTGTGGTGTTTCCTTTCCTATTCTGCCTTTCTCTTTACCTCTGGTGCTGGGATTTTGGCAGCTACCCGGAGGAAGGCAAACAAAATGCAGAGGTTAAACCTTTTGTCATTACAGAGTTTTAAGACTGTAATTTACAGCTATGCTGACTAGAAGTTGGGTCTTCCAAGCCAGGAAAGCATTTTCTGCAGCCCTGCTTTATACACCAGTAGGAAAGTTGAGAGCTTTCAGACAAAAGCAGGATAGCATTTAACTTGCCAGGTGGGTAGACTAGGGATCCATAATAGACTTTGTGCTGTATGACTTGAGCAAGTGTTCTGCTCTCTAATTTGAGGGCTCCTGATGAACATCTGTCCTTGAAAAATGATGGTTTTGAGTTGTAGACTAGGAATGTTTGAGAACTGAGGCCGAAAGGGTTATTAAGTTGTCCCATTGCTCCCCAAAGTCCCTTCTGTGTGACTCTGAGACAGGGGCATCTTCAGTCATCTTCTCAACTTTAATTTTGAACAGAACGAGCGAGCACAGAAACGAGCCTGAATGAATGGAAACTGAGAAGGTTGTGTTTCATGGCACTGAAGCCGCTGAGCGGGATGGGTCATGGACTATTACCCAGCATGGTAACAATGAGACATGGTCCCTGAATGCAGCTGAATGGTTGGCTCCTCAACCTTATTATATCCCAGGTCAGCTATTACAGCCTCATTCCCCTTTCAAGGACACGGTGAACAGGGTTCAGTTGCTGGTTCAAAAAAACCCCAGAAACGGTTGAGATACAGTTGTCTTGAAGAGGACTTTGCATCATATCCTACTGGCGTCTGTAAAACTACCACCAGTGAAGGGAAGAGCAGTTACACAGCCCTTGAGCATGGTCCTGATAGAACTGCTGGGCTCCAAAGGTGAATAAATAAATACTATATATATATTTTTTTTTTTTTAAACACTGTCTAATAAAGATTCCTGGGTACAGGGATGGAGACAGTGTTGAAGGGACTTTTCACTTCTACGGTCTTGTTCCTTTCTTGCCTGCCTTGTTTCCTTCCAGCATTGACTACCAGTGGTAACAGCAGCTATTCAGGGTTAGGTTGGTGTTAATGCAGACTAAACTGTCTTGATGGGGTCGCCTAGTATCACTGCAAGCAGTAAATCTATATTTGACACATGCCACTGGTATTTTTAGCTGCCCCTGGCAGAAGGCTTAGAGCTACCCCGTAGCTGCACCCTGCAACTCCCCTCCAAGACCTTTAGAAGGAAATGCCCTGGCTTTGGCTTTTATTATATTGTAAAACAAAATAAATGTGCATCAGCATTCGTAATACATTATTGGAGCAAAATGAAGGGCTGGGAATCTTGGAGGGATTGCTCTCAGGCAGGGTGCATATTCTAAAGACAGCACTGTGAAGTAGCGTGTGTCTTCCTACTGCGTGGCTACTTTTTGCATAGCAAGCGGGTTTTGCATACCACGGGTGCCTGGGCTCGGTGGAGAGTCCTCTTACGGGGGAGCTGTGAGCTCCCGCGAGTAAAGCAAGGAGCTGCCTCTCGTGCGTCTGCATCCTCTCAGCCTGCCTTTGCTTCCCCTTACCGCTGAGCGGTTGAGGGCAGTTACTCCGACAAGCCCGAGTCCAGGTGCAAGGTCGCAGACAGCCCTTTGAGAGCTCCGGGCGCGGCTCTGCCCGCCCCTCGGCTCCGCGCCCGAGCAGCCCCGCCCTGAGCCGCGCCGCCTCCCGCCCGAGGAGCCGCG
>VZSC01019815.1:329081-340023 GCA_013398225.1 Steatornis caripensis | reverse complement strand
CTGCGCCCCCGCTGCCGCGCAGAGCCCCGCTGGGACCCGCGGCGCCCCCCGGCGCTCCCTGCCAGCCCGCCCCCTCGCAGCGCCGCCGGCACCCAGCCGTCCCCCTCGGTGCGAGGTGCTGCGAGGGCGGGGTGGCCCTCCAGGTGCAGAGGGCTCCTGATGTCACGACAGAACCAAAGCCTCGTTCCCTAAAGAAACGCTGACTCGGTGCCTGCGCTCCTCTGCAACAAATACCATTCTGCAAAGGTGCGTCTGTCTCTGAAACTGGCCCTGCCCCAGCAGAAAATGGGGCTCCAAAAAAGAGGAGCGCTTTTCTGAGAAGTGCTCAGGATGTGCTAGGTCGGAGGCCGTTCCCCATTTAGATGGGAAACAAAAAGCAACAGAGATAGGACGTTCACGTATGGGCGAGGGCAGCTGAGGTGTGCGGTTGTTGCTTCTCTTAATTCAACTTAGAAAACTTTGCGCTCTGGTAAGCAGCAGCTTTTCTGCTGCTAGCTGTGGTTAACAGCCCCCTGGGAAGGATCCTCACGCCCAGAGCCCACTGATGTCCGTCATGTAAGGACAGGGCAGGACAGCCAGCCACCCCTTTGCAGGGTTCATCCGGTCAAGCTGTTTGTGGTCAAGTTGTCTTGAGAGGGTCGAGGACAGGCTTGCAAAGAGAGCGAAGGCAATGGAGTGAGACAGCGCATCCGCCAGGGAGCTGAGTGCTGAGAAATGAAGGGAAGGTGGTTTAGTTTGTATCGAAACCAACTGATAATGGGTAGGAGCCTGCCCAAGAGGTATGGTGTTTTCACCAAAGTATGCCCAAAGATCTGTATCTTTTTTCTTTGTAACTGAAGCTGGTAAAAGCTATCCTTCAACCTTTCCGGAGCTCTTGCTGGATCTGAAATTAAGGTAATGTCTTGGGCATAAAAACACCTTGGTAAGTAATGCTTAAAAACAATGAAAGATGAGAAGCCTCCTGGGGCTGAACTTCATAAAGAAACAAAAGAGGCTCCAGCCTGTGACTGAAAAGAAACCTCAGGCATGTTGTGGTTTAGTCTCTGGGTGTTCCTCTGCACACCTTAGCTGTGCATTGATTGCACCTTACTGCGCGTTTCCTCTGATCTGTCTCAGTAGAAAAACATTTCGTGAGTGTTTGTAGCTGGGGGCAGCCTCATCTGGTGTCCTTCTCAATAAATAAACTGTCGTGGTGAGACGCTGGTGCAAAGGAGAGGAGACTGGCAGGCAAGCAATGCGAGCATCAGGGAGAACGGAACAACTGAAATATAGGTATCGGGAACTGAGAGGAAGCAAAGTGAATTCAGTCACAGTTTCCCAGTGCTCTGTGCCCCGTGGCATCAGCGTTTGCTTGTGGTCAGTGGATTTAAGACGGGTAATTTGGCTTACGGGAATGCTAGAGGTGCGTTCTGTTCCTGCAGTGTGTGTGCACCTCCCACGCCGTGGGGAAGTAGTCCTGGTACCTGCAGCTGGGTTAGCTCAGGATCCAGCTGCTCGGCAGGGTACGGACACAGCGGCCCCCGAATGAGCACTCACTCGGGAATATGGTCCGAGGACCCGTCACTGCACAGTATGTAAGGACCAGGCGAGGGAACTTATACTCAGGTTTGAGCTGGTGGGTTAAATGTGTCCCCCCCACAAAAGTTCTTAGACCCTTAGCAGGCTGTGTCTTAAGGAAGTGGGTGAAAAGAGTGAGAATGGAGAGAAACCACACGACACTCCAGGGACACCTGAGGACAAGGAATCCGCATGCTGCATTTAGGAAATCCCAATGTCTTTTTGACAGCGGGTGGGGGAGACAAGGCTGTGAGCCAAGTGACAGGGGAATAGTCACAAATCAGGTTTGCCAAGTACTGGGAAAGCTAAAACCATTTCCAGAGCATCTCCTCTGGCACAGAGATTCTCAGGTGACTCACACAGAGACGTGGTACAGAGTTAGACGTTAGAGAAACTTGAATACAGAGGTACACACATACGACTGAAGCCAGGGGCTGGAAAAGGCTGGCACAAATGAGTCACATAAAACAACGCTTCTGGGACTGGGTTCAAATGTAATGGGGCACGCTGAGACCTCAGATGAACAAAGCACCTTCTCCTGTCAGGTTCACTCTGCCTACCTTTCGGGGTTGCTGAAAGACACCTTAAAAGCAAACTCAAATCCGTATTAGCTCTGATAAAGGATATGCAAACCCCACATAAAGAGCTGATTGATAGGCGTGTGATAAGGTACCCATGGCTTTATATGGAATCACAAAAATCTGTTTTCATCTGAGGACTAAAAAGAGAGTTGAATAAAAATTACGTTATCTTCCAGGAAAAAAAAATACATCTCTTGCTGTCTCACTGTCCTTGTTGTTCTTGTTTCTGATACTGAGATCTCTGGCCTCCAAGGAGTTTGGTGTTCACTCTGGTTTTGCACGGGACAGGGACCTCCAGGCACAAACTTGGAGCTGATAGAGCCCTGAGTTGACAAGCGCTGTTGGTATGAAAGGACTCAACCATTCTGACCTCAGTCGAGAGGTTGTTCTGGTGTGCAGGCAATAAGCAAGTAAGCTGACATCATAGGGCAAACCCTCTATGCACCCTGCGACGCTTCTTGATGCTTATAAACAAGACTGTATTTGTACTATCAAAACCAGGACCTTGAGGCCAGATGGTCCCTGCAGGCTCCTCAGCTGTTCGCAGACAGCTCCTGAGCATCATTGCCAAGTAAAACTTCTTATTTCCCTCCTCAGGGCAGCACAGGACGGAGGAGTTCCAGAAGGTGAACATCCTGATGATGGTGCCCGCACTAAGGGACGGTTCTTTCACCTTAACAGAGAGGTGAGGCTCAAATAAGCTCGAACCCCTGCTGCGGCATTGTCTATCCTAATGCTTGGATTCTACCAGTGCACAGCTCGGTCTCTGCTGGGACTCCTGCCCACGTAGTTGCTTGCCCCCTTCTTACCTGTTCCACTTATACATAAAATAAACCCATGTTTCAAGAGAAGCTTTCTCATGTAAGCAACTCAAACAGCACTGATCATGGAAAAAATCTGTGAGCTGCTGCTTGGAGCTAGCTTGCATGTAGGCAATGTTTCTAAGCCAAAATACCTGTCCATGTGTCCTCCTGCTCTCTGCCTTCAGCTGGAGGCTGTAGGTCAATGCCCTAAATCTGATGCAAGGCACCCGCTGCTGGATGGCCAGGCAACACAAAGCTCGCGTTTGGTATAAACTCATTCTGTGGTTCGTGCTTGCTCAAAAACGTTGATGGGGTAACGTCTGTCTCGCTGGGCTGATGTATCAGATAATTGCTACCACCAGCAGCCGCGCAGGCCAGCACAAACCCTCTCATGTCGTGTGCCTCACTAGCAGTGGTGTGTCCTGCACTTACACCTGACTCAGATCGGGTTTGTATTGCTGCTGGTCCAGCAATGCAAAATTTGAGGGAAGGAGAAAGGATGAGGTGCTTTAACCTCAGATGATCAGCTCACCAGTCTGCCTTGCTCTCTGGGCAGCATTGCAATCCTCCTGTACCTGGCCCGGAAGTTCAAGACTCCTGATCACTGGTACCCATCTGACCTGCAGAAAAGGGCTAGGGTTGATGAGTACCTGTCATGGCAGCATGTCAGCATTCGTGGGAAGGGAAGCAAGCTGTTCTTAACTAAGGTAAGATAATTATATATCAAAAACTAAGTGCTAAGAGCTGTGAGTGCAGTGGCCCAGTATGTGTGCAAGGCCTTTCTAAGCAAATGTACAAAGATGACAGATAGGAACAAAACTAGTTCTGGAATTGACTTGGCGGCTCAGCCAGCCTAACTCAAGTGGCCCAAATACTTCATGCTGCAGCCACAGCTCTGTGCACGCACTGAGATCCAGAGCAAATTCATCCCAGGTCAGCAGCTAACAGCAGCCACAGCTCACTGCCTTCTGCCCAGCTTCACGGAAAGAATGAACCTCCCGTTGGAAAACAAAATGCACTTGCTTGCAGATGATGCAGCCTTCCCTTGAGAGGAGACTCTCGTGGTTGAAATTTCAGACTTTCTAGGGAGGAGACAAGGACAGGCGGGAATCAGAGTGACATTAGTGTTAATCTGCCAAAGGAGATCAGCAGTACCAGTTGTTCTTATGCGTGCCTGGTGAGGGGTCCTTAGAAGAAGGCAGTGGGAGGGTGTGGACTAAGTTTGGAGGGATATATGTAAAAAACAACTTGTGTGTTTTCCCTGCCAGGTGCTGATGCCTCTCCTCACAGGCCAGCCACTTCCTCCAGAGAAACTGGAATGTGTTACTAAAGAGCTGAATGTTGTCCTGAAGCAGTTTGAAGAGAAGTTCTTGCAGGACAAGCCCTTCATTGCAGGCAGCGAGATCTCCCTGGCAGACCTTGTAGCACTGGTGGAGCTCATGCAGGTGAGCATCAACCCCAGTGCTGTTGGATATGCACGCTGGGTTGCAGGCAGGCCAGGCCAAGGTGTGGCTGCAGCACCAACACCTCTTTAATGGTAGATCTTTCTCCCTGCACTTAACCCCTTAATGGAGTTAAACCTTGTTCCTTTTTGACTTTGACCAAAACTGAGTTTTCCAGGGAACACCTACTTTGAGACAGTTCTCTTTAGAGAAGTATCGATAAAATTCCTCAGAAAAAAAGATAAATTAAAAACCAGGCACAGAAAGTACAGATACTTGGAAGAGATGTGTTGGTATGGACCTTTGTGTTCTGCATTAGACAGTTCTTGGGTTAGCCATGGCAGTGCTCTTAAACTGCACATCCCAGGGGACAGCAGCTGCTTCCTGAGCAGCTGAGAACCAGAGATGAACTCCACCTAATGTGACGACTGTCTGCTGCCTCGAGCCAAAAGCATATCTATGCTTCATTCTGGTTCCATCCTTGACAAATCCGTTGTTTGACTCACTCCTGGGTTCTCCCGCTCTCTCTCTGCAGCCTGTAGGTGCTGGCTACGACCTCTTTGAGGAGAGGCCGAAGTTAGCAGAGTGGTGCAGGCGGGTGAAAGAAGCGGTGGGGAAGCAGCTCTTCCAGGAAGCCCACGAAGGTGTCTTGAACATCAAGAACTTGACCGCTGACGACGTTGCACCTGAACTGCTGGAGCATTACAAGCAACAGTTCCTAAAGCAGGCCAGCCAGAATTAGGGTGTTATACTCTAAGTAAAATGGATTATTTTGTGCAGGCTTTCTGTAGTATTTCAGCACTTCTTCTACAAATCATATAGAAACACCATTCCACTTCAACCACAGCCTTTCTGCAACTTAGAAGGGAAGAAAACTGTGTCTTAGACTGCAGCAAACTGCTTTCTCCTCTTGTCTACTACAGGTATAGTGAGCTGTAGCCCTATAGGCTTTTCTTTCTTGCTCCAACACCACTGGACCTGCTTGAGGACAGAGGCGATTCAGTTCATGTGGGAACAGGGACCAGTCAGAACTGCCCTTTCCATCTTTGAGTTTTCCAGGTCACAGCACTATAGAAGGGGCAAAAATTTCCTGAGGGTATGGCAGAGCAGATCTGTTTGAAACAAGGGAAAATAATTGAAAATGGCTTTCACTTTGCAGCGAGCTCAGCTGGAAGATTTTTGCTCTTTCAGTAGAGGGACGGGTCAGGACCCAGCCCATGGTGGGGACCCTGCCAGGACTCTTAGAGCACCTGGCCACTAAAGGCTGCTGCGTCACTGTGGGACCAAAGGGACACAGTGCCTGGGAGCAGAGGGGCTGTGCAGGTACCCAAGTGAGGCCTCCAGCTTCTGGGAAGGATGGGGTTAGTCCCATGAATAACGATCCTCAACCATAGACTCATGTGATACTCTGAAGAACAGCCTGCACAGCTGAGAAAAGCTATTTTGCTAGGCGAAGCTGCTGCCAACGACACGGTCCCCCTCCCCAAGCCATCCTGGTGCTCTGTCCTTTCCCCAGAGCAGCTTTGTCAGCTCGATGGAAGCCATTTAAGCCAGGCTCTCTCCACTGATAAGTGTTGCTGTG
This sequence comes from Steatornis caripensis, assembly GCA_013398225.1. NCBI lineage: Eukaryota > Metazoa > Chordata > Aves > Caprimulgiformes > Steatornithidae > Steatornis > Steatornis caripensis. The sequence continues at coordinate 334,058 of VZSC01019815.1, read as the reverse complement.
GTTGGGTCAGCATTGGTGGCAGAGGGAGCTGTGCCGGCCGGCCCCGGGGTGAGTGGAGTGCACAGTATACGAGCCCAGTAATGCGTCAAATACAGTCAATGTTCCATTACTCTTCTGTCACATCAGATTCTCCAGTAAAGTTAATGGTTACACTTGCCATGTGTTGTAGCTGTGTTTGGATTTGTAAACAGGATCTGGAAGGAAGCGGCCACTGATTCATCCTCCACACCTGTGCAGCACCCTTCACAATGTCTCGCCTGTGTCCCTTTGTACCCCTCCTGCCTTCCTGTCCCTGTGACCTTCCACTTCCAGGCACAAGCCATGAGGAGGGTTCCAGTTTGCAGAGCTGTTTTTTCCTTCTTGTTAAGTTCTGGTTGTATCTGGAAGTCTGTCTCTGCTCGCTGGTCACACCATCCACTGAGGTGGTTGCATAGTACACTGGCTGTGAGGTGTCAGTCAGCTTAATGCAAGTCAAGTATTACACTGCTCAGAAAAGGCGAAAGTAGCTGCTCAAACCAGTCTCACACATCCTTTCAGCTGCACCTCCTGGTTTTGGGGAATGAGCCTCTTCTGTGTTTGTTTCCTGAGTAAACCTGCCCTTTAGTTCAAAAGGGCACCACGAACCACGGGTTGCAATGCACATCCCTGCAGGCTGAGCTGAAACAGCCAAGCAGGCCAGTCTCTTTTACTTTCCGTTCTTCCAACCTGCAGGAAATCCTAAATGCAGCAGTGAAAAAGCACGTTTGCCCCAAAACGCTTTCAATTTCAGTGCTGACACAGGCAGAGAATTTGTCTTCCTACCCAATTTTTTATTGGTAAGTTTGTGGAGGAGAGCTTATTGCACTCCAGTCGGCAAAGTAGGTAACAGCAGATTTCTTCTCACCCTGAGAGTGTGTGCATGGTGGGTGCCTGAGCAGCAACCTCTGTAGGCGCTGCACTGCTCTGCTGTGCCAAGCCTAAAGAAAATGGGCTGTTTACGCTGCACCGCCAACCACTTCCTTTCCCCTATAACCTGCTGCTTACCACAGCCACCAGCTGGGCTTCTGCGCACGGCTGGAATAAAACAGGTCCACCTTTGCTACCTCCCCGAAGCTGCCCAACATTGCTGCGCTGTCTCCTGTTAGCGTGTTTGTGCTTTGCCTAACGTCCAGTTTCCTGACCTCCAACTTTTTTTTGTTGACAGCAAACCTCTTCCTACCAGCACAGTAAATTCCTCATGCAGCTTCTGTTAAGTAGAAGCAGAGCAGAAAACCCATCAAAACCAAGAGCCTAATCTATAGAGCGTTAATCTCGACAGACCTCAAACCAGGCTTAGTAGCAGAGCCCTTCTTGGTACGTATCTCCCTGCAGAATCTCGAGATAGGGCTGCTGTGCATGCAAAACCATTGCATGAGCCAAAGCAAATAAAATGTCTTTTTTTTCTTATTTATGATACTTGCAATGCAAGAGCTCCATGTAAGAAAGTTTTGAGCCAATTCTCCACTTGTCTGAACAAGGCACGAGTTCCTTAAGCGTCACCCATTGTGTGCTCTTGGAAAGATGGCTGCCTTCAAAAACAAGTTGGAACTACATTCAGAGCTTCTGAATACCAGCTTCAGTCTGGTGCTCCTCTGCTGCCAGTGTCACAAAGGATAAACACACTGACCAGCTACCGCCTCATTCTAGCACAGTCATGGTGACAGGAGGAGATTTTAAATTGTTTCACCATAGTCTTCTTCGTCTGCTCTAAGCCCATCCGAATTGTAGATTCACTCTCCCAACGAAGCTGTGTGCGCCGTGACCACTGGCATTTTGGGCCCTTCTGTGTTCACAGGATGAAGCAGCTCCCCAGAGTAACTCCTTGGATGGCAATAGAGCTGCACAACAGATAAATCTGACCTGCTGTTTTTTTCACTCTGAATCGTGGAGATAAGGCATCTCGTCCTTGTACATTGCCTTTTGCTGTCCCTCCACCTCCCCCATTTTGTTTATGGCCCGTTTTATCTTGGCTGGCTCCAGCTCCAGGATTGAGAGCCCCAAGAGCTGCCTGCCAAAACCCAACAGGTTGTGCAAGAGTTTTGCCTGCCTCGGTGCAAGGTCTGTTCAGTGTCCACTCCCCTTTCACCTGCATATGGAGAGAGGTTACACCTCCAGTGACAGTTAAATGTGCTGTTCTGATTCAATTTCCGCAATTCTTGCCAGGGGCTATTTGGAAATAGGTGAGAGCCTGTGACTTCTAGAATAAAATGAAGCTGGGATACATAAAATGGGAGGAATGTTTAAAAAAAACCATACATATCCTGAGACATTTTCTAAATGATGAAGAAAAATACTGCAAAAATTACTGCATTTTTTTCTGTGTTGCTCCTGTTTCCAAAAAGCTGATAAAGTACAGGGAGGAAAAACAGCCTTTGAGGTGATGGCGCCAAACGAAAATACAGTGCTAGAAGCACTAGCCTAGAGGCAGGAATAATGCAATCAAATGCCACATAACACGATGAGATAAAAATATCTNATAAACACACTGACCAGCTACCGCCTCATTCTAGCACAGTCATGGTGACAGGAGGAGATTTTAAATTGTTTCACCATAGTCTTCTTCGTCTGCTCTAAGCCCATCCGAATTGTAGATTCACTCTCCCAACGAAGCTGTGTGCGCCGTGACCACTGGCATTTTGGGCCCTTCTGTGTTCACAGGATGAAGCAGCTCCCCAGAGTAACTCCTTGGATGGCAATAGAGCTGCACAACAGATAAATCTGACCTGCTGTTTTTTTCACTCTGAATCGTGGAGATAAGGCATCTCGTCCTTGTACATTGCCTTTTGCTGTCCCTCCACCTCCCCCATTTTGTTTATGGCCCGTTTTATCTTGGCTGGCTCCAGCTCCAGGATTGAGAGCCCCAAGAGCTGCCTGCCAAAACCCAACAGGTTGTGCAAGAGTTTTGCCTGCCTCGGTGCAAGGTCTGTTCAGTGTCCACTCCCCTTTCACCTGCATATGGAGAGAGGTTACACCTCCAGTGACAGTTAAATGTGCTGTTCTGATTCAATTTCCGCAATTCTTGCCAGGGGCTATTTGGAAATAGGTGAGAGCCTGTGACTTCTAGAATAAAATGAAGCTGGGATACATAAAATGGGAGGAATGTTTAAAAAAAACCATACATATCCTGAGACATTTTCTAAATGATGAAGAAAAATACTGCAAAAATTACTGCATTTTTTTCTGTGTTGCTCCTGTTTCCAAAAAGCTGATAAAGTACAGGGAGGAAAAACAGCCTTTGAGGTGATGGCGCCAAACGAAAATACAGTGCTAGAAGCACTAGCCTAGAGGCAGGAATAATGCAATCAAATGCCACATAACACGATGAGATAAAAATATCTCTTTGGTTGTGTGGGCTGTGCAGTGCAGTGAGCAAATTGGAGAAAAACTTAAGGAAGGAACATTTCCAGGAGGCACATGAAAAGATCTCTGAAGTCCAGATATGGATCAATTGAACCATAAATAAAGGAGCAAAGCGAACTCACACCGCTAATCTTGCTACCCACTGCTGAGATCAATGAACTCTTCTCAGTGATATCTGAGAGTAGGGACATGCAACCATTTTGGAGCACAAAGACTCCTCAGACTATTTATTACCTGTGCAGAGCCACATTCACGCTCCTTTTCCCCACTCCCATAACATTTATGATTTCTTTGCACTGAAGGAGTCTGACACGGACTCAAGCACCTGCCACAATACCCTGTGAGTCTTCATCTCTGGCATGTTGGTGCTGCGTGAAGGTGCTCTAGAGGGCAAACTGCACTGCAGGGGAACCGAAGTGTGTGTGTACACAGCCCCTCTCCCTATTCTGGCCAAGAAACTGAAAAAATCTTATCGTGCAGTTCTAAACCTGAATAATGACTCTGAAAATAGGTGCACGGTGCAGCGGACTGAAGACCTTTTCACCACCCTTTGTAACGATCCTTTACACAAGCAAAAGAGCAACTGATGCCCCAGTTCCCTCTCCCTGAGGTTCCTGTGGCTCTTTCCAAGGATTTGTGCATGATGTACAAGCTCTCTAGCACAGCACTGATAAAAAGGTGTCAGCTAAGCCGAGGTGGGTTTGACCGGGGGTGACTTTGCTCTGAGTGGATCAGCCGCTCTATCTTCCAGAGTCCCAGAAGTCCCTGTGCTCACCCAGTATGTCACCTTCCCCGAATCACACAGCTGTGAAATGCTGCGGGCTTGTGCAGCGTTGCTCCGTGCAAGGGCTTGAGTTCAGTCTGAGCTTCTTTAGTTCTCCTTGGCTGTGTGGAAATCTGAAATGACAAATACCAGGGAGACAGGAAAGTCATTTGACTGCGAGTGTGCAGAGGCAATGCCTGCAGAGAAGTCCTCCACGTGTCATTCAGGCGTCACCTCACAGCGCTGGGCAGAGACGACATGGCCAAAGAATTATCGTCTGAACTGAAAACCATACTGAGATCTAGCAGCGTGAGATTAACGCCAGCTTGCAGACATCGTGCGAGGGCCCCATTTGCAGTGGGACACATCCCTGCAGGGACGCGTTAGGAAAACAAGCATTTACCTTGTGAGAGCCGCGGCGGGATGCTGCGGGTGAAGGCAGGCTCCCGAGCCCCCGCGGCGTCTGCCAAGGCTGTGGAGGGGAAGGGCGGCCCCTGCTCCCCCAGCCCTTAGCACCAACGTCTCGTTTGAGGTTGGTAATTCACCACTACCCGTCAGTTACCATCACTGGTACCTACCTTCTTTGCCGGAAGCAGGCCTAGAGGCCCAGGGCGAGCCCTAGCGCGGCCAGGCCTGCCTCGCGCTGTGGGATGGGGAGCCCTGTGACCCCCCCAGGCTCCAGCTGCCCCTGCAGCTCCCGGGGAAGGCTCTGCCGGCGTCCTCCGGCGTCTTCCCGTCCTCGCCCCGCAGGAGACTTTCGCTCCGAGCGCCCCCCCCGCAGGGCGCAGACCACGCTACCCGCACGGCCCCCGCCCGCCCCCTGCCCCAGGGGAGCC
>VZSC01019815.1:315762-328129 GCA_013398225.1 Steatornis caripensis | reverse complement strand
GGCAGAAGCGCCCGTCCCGCCGGGCCCGGATCGCGCGGCCCGCGGGGTTTGCTCTCACGGCCTCCGGAGGAGCCCCTTCCCCTCCCCGGCGGGGGAGCGGGAGCGCGTCCGTCTGCCCGGCCGTCGCCGCTCCAGCTCGGCTGCCTGAGCAGCGACCCACCGCTGCCTTTCGCCCTCCTGCCCTCGCTGCCGCTTCCCCGGGGGCTGACGAGCTGTTGAGCCGTCTGGGCTGCTCCGCCAGCCAACCTCGGTTCGGTCCATTCCAGATCAGCGGCCGTGTCGCATCACGGGAGGGTCCCCCCCTGCCGGGACAGCATCCGCTCGTGTTTGGGGAGGCTCAGTCTCAGCCAGAGGAGGAAACGCTTGAACCCTGGAAGCTGGCAAAATGCTGGAGCTAGTGAAAGCGGGAGATCACCCTTTTACGAGAGGGGTACAGGGCGCAGAGGGGGCTCATCTGTGCTCCCGCCCTGGTGCCTGCTCAAGACAGGGTCACGTCCTGCCTGGGGAGGCTGACACAGGCCAAGCCTGCCCACACTAACGCTCCAGAGCTGAATCCACCCCCGGCCGCTGGAAGTTCTGCTTGGCCCATTGGGGGGGAAGGACTAGGCTCCTTGGGTAACCTGACTGATTTTACATACACGCTGTGCCAAGGGGCCTGAGTACAATGGTTTGACCATGCAGCTCTTATTCCCAGAGCAGCCTCGTGGCTATGCTGTATCTATTTTTGTGGATCCCCAAGGAATGTTCCTCCAGCCAAATTAGTCACGGTGACAGCCGAGGAGTGCTCTGGGAATGGTGTACTTAGCAGAAACACTCAGCTGTTCAGACTTGTCCAACTGTATAAGATGACTATTGTCCATTTACATATTGCATCTTCCTAGTAAATTGTTACTTTTTCCCTAAGGCAAAGCACAGTACTTGGAAATCGGGCAGGGACATGACTGGCAAATAGACTGATTGCTTTTTTCCCTTTCTACTTCTGTAAAATCTTGTCCGCTGCTCTTCTTACCCACCAGTAAATCTCTTTCCCTGCACTATGACTTACACTTAAGAACGCTTCCTGTGTGCACCCTGCCCTGCTTTTTGACAGTGTATGCTCTGCTTATTAAAGTTAGTCCTCAAAGCCCAGCAATACACACAGTGTGTCTATATATATCCTTGGGGGACATCAAGAACTAATTACACCAAATGCAACTGATGTTAAACAGCACCGTAAGTCAAGTCAGCATCATAGGAATGATAAAGATGGGTCACCTCATACCACTAAACAAAAAGGCTAGCTCAGCTTGCTGGAAGAGAGGCATAAGCTTAAACTCTGCTAAATGGCAAGTACAAATATTGGTCTCTATTTTAATACAATAAATAATCAGTCCTAATGAAGCAACTTGGAGTTAGTGTTCATACCAAGGCCTTTACCAGTTTGCAGCTCAGTGGCAGAGTCTCGGCACAGGTATTTTGTGTCTGTGTGCAAAGACTCCATAGGAGCCAAAGCAAATAAGGTGCCAACTCTGGGCTGCGGTGCAGCCTGTGTAACAGATGCTGACCTGCTGTCCGATCTGTTGTAATGACATGTTAGTCCCATCGGGGGACTAATATGTTCAGTATCCCTGCTTAGGACTGGTGCACGATGAAAGCAGGCTGAACTCTGATTCAGGCTGCCCTCACCCACTGCTGCTCATATCCTTGTTTCTCAGTTGCGTGCTGCCTTGGATAATATACACAGACAGCAAAACAATCGGACAGCCAGGTCTGAGAATTGACTGCTCTTAAGTTGCAAGCATTATTGGCTTGCAACTTCCTGCTGCATTTTTCCAAAGACCGCCTAAACAGATCCCACCAGAGCTGGGTGTTTGAAGACCACTGGCCTTTGGAGCCCTTCTAAATGCACAGGACCAAGCACCTTCCCAGAGCGACTCCTTGCATGGCAGTAAATTTACACAAATTTCCCTCACTATTTTTAATGATATGAATAATGGACATAAGGCACCGTGTCCTGTACCTTGTACTTGCCTTTCTGGCTTGATTTTTGAGGAGCTTTTTTTTTTTAAATATAATCAAGTTTCTCAATTAATAGGCTTAATTTGCACTTTCTGTCTGGCTCTTATTCCTAAGAAGCCCTTTCTTCTGCTTATGCTGTGCATGTGGAGCCTCCTACCCACCTAAGCTGGAGCCCACTGTCACCGCAGGTAGCGGGATGGAAGACGTGGGTTTGAATCCCCTCAGGCACCAGATGGATGTGAACCTTAGTCTCTGATGAAGCTGCTTACACCAGAACTCAAAAAAGCACTTCTCAAAGAGGAAACAAGGTAGAGGCTAGTCAGCTAGAAAGAACAGGGTGGTCTTGTTTGCGCTGCTCGATTTGTTTCATTATGTGAAATCAATATTGGGAAAGTAGCCTGTAAGTTGTAATGCAGCAACCTTCCTTTCTCCCACCCCTTCCCAAAGCCAACTGCAAATAAACTTGATAGTCCAAAGGCTGTTTTTGTTTCTTAGACACTATCTCCTGCTGCACATTTCTCCAGTAAAGCAGACACTGCCACTGCCTCCTGAATGGGGGGGATGTAGATCACTGCCTGTTAATGGCCCTTATTTTATTTTTAACAAAGGGATTTTTGTACAAGACCTCCTGCTGGTCATGCTGATTTGATCAGGATTTGCATCCTAAATGTCAGTCTCCTTTTAGAGAGCACTTAAAACATGCAAAGCAAACAAACTCCTCACAGCTATTCTCATGTAGGTGTTCCTGGACTTTTGTACAATTCCCTGGCATTTAACTGCTGACTGACAGGGCCAGTGCCTGCAGTGGGAAACCCAAAACTTGATTAGATAATCAGCTGTTAATGCCTCCAAATTCCAAGGGACTGTGGAGTTTAAATGCTTTTATGGGACGGTGAATTCCTCTTGCATTTTCCTGATAGAGGTAGGTTGACATGCAGAGCCAGGAGTAATGCAGGGTAGGGGGGTGTGAGCTTCCCTGCCCCTAGCGAATGTCCGCTGTGGCAGAATGAATTATTTCACAAGTCTACTGCTGTATTGCTGACATTCATGTTTTTCCCACCCCAGCAAAAACTCTGGAAACATCCTCAGCGGCATGTCTGCCGAGGGACCAGCTCTGTTGACAGTGTTTGCTTTCTTTATAAATGCTCAGTTCCCTCCGCTCTTCAGAGACAAACAAACAGGAAAAAGACTTTGCTCTGTGTGTCTATAAGCCAGCCGGGTTCTCTTTAATTAATTAGCCACTGCAGTGATCTCTGTAGGCACAAGGCTTTTCAGTTGCTTTTGCGTCCTAGCTAGAGTCAGCCACGTTTACAAACTGCAGGAAATTACTTTCTTTTGGTGTCACCTGTGGGAACAGGAGCAGGAGTAACAATCATCTGCCCTCGTTAGGATGCTCTGCATGCTAACTCAACTTTTCCAGACCCTGCTTCCTTGGCAAATACAAAGTTTTTTAAGATGCTCGGTTGTCTTAATCCTAACCTCTGCCTTTCTCTCCGCTGTCTCTAAAGCCATAGGACATAATGTTTCTAAGTCAGTCAGCTGTTCTTGGTTATCTGCAATAACGTTTTCAATACCAGCACCTTCAGCATGGTATCTAAATGCCTCCCGTGCAGTGATTTTTCAGTAAGTTTTGCAAGTATTACTGGTACCAGAGCCAAGCAACAGAATTCCCATATAGATGTGCGAACTGCTCCATGGCATGTGCCCGACCTGAGCCGACTGCCCTCTGCAGATAGCTTTTATGCTGACTCTTCAATTTCATTACCTTTTAATTGTGAAATATGACCATATAGGGGAAACCTAACACAGTTCACTGATTGTCCGCTTGGCTACAGGTATTCCCGTATATCAGTCACTGGCAGATACACTTCTAACCTCTGACTTGTCTGTTCGTGTTCTTAGGGCCATCCAATAGTGAAGGAGCTGGCAAAGTCAGTCTCTTGAAGAAAGTACCAGCGCTGAAGGATGGGGACTTCACCTTAGCAGAATGGTAAGAACTCAGTCCTTAGGTTTCCCTGGGTACCAGTAATCTGGGCAGAATTTAGGAGATGTCATTCCTGCTGAATGATTAAGGATCACAGAATTTATGAACATGTTGGTTATTTTTAATAGTATAACCTCATTTGCTCTGTTTCAGTTTTCTGTCTGAATTGCCTTTCAGAATTTAAACAAATCAGCTGACTTGACTTCTTGATCTTCCCCTGAAACCACTTACCTCAAAATGGGATTATAAACATTTCTGGAAAATATTTAAAGCTTATAAAATCCCTTTTCCTATAGGGGAAAAAAACTCTGCTTTTACCCTAGGAAAAAAAATCTGTTTATCTGAATTAGTCATAAAGGCCAAGTGAACACTTACAGAGGTAAAATTTAGCTTTTACATTATAAGATTATTACGGAGACTGGTTAATTGTGTCATAATACTGAAATAATTGAACTATAACTGTATCAGCATAGTAGGAGGGTCTGCATTTTCTTCTGTTTTGTCATCACGGGATTTTCTGTGGCATCTCTTTTTCTAGTAACAGCCTACATATTGTTGCAGATGACTAAGATACTTTTCCATCTGGCTTCTCCTGCCAATTAGTGGAAGTATAAACATCTGGACAAACACAAAAAGATTCTGTAGGCTCTCCTTGCTCGTACTTCCACTGACTCCAATGGAAGCTGCAGGCTAGAAAGAGATATATCTGATGAAAAGGCAACATAACTTATTAGAGAGTTTCAGGTAGTACACAAGGACACAAACATGTAGAGATCTCGGAGAGGTGGGTGAGAACGGTTGAAGAATAAGTGGGGATAACATTGCTGATAGATGATTGTGAAGGTTTATTGTTTCTTTACCCCAATACTGTCCAGCAGTACTATGCACCATGTAACAGTGCAATATCAACATGGATTAGATGCATATATATTGCCCCTAGACTCCATCGGAAATCCTGATCTGAATGCTTTTTAGTGGAAGCAGCAAGTTCAGAAAGGGCAGGAGAGGGAGCTTAGGCGAAAGCATTCTGCATCATAACTCTCTGCCCACTTTCTTGTCTCTTATGTCTGAGCAGCACTGCCATTCTGATGTATCTGAGTCGAAAGTACAACACTCCCGACCACTGGTACCCATCAGACATACGAAAACGGGCCCAGGTAGATGAATACCTCTCCTGGCATCATGCTAACATCCGGGCTAATGCTCCCAAGACCATGTGGATCAAGGTAAGAAGACTGAATATTAAAATGCAAGTAAAGTGATGTTTACCTGGCAGAATATTGAGCATTTGAACAGCCCCAATTCAGAGAGAGTTTGTCACGCTGAAAGAACAAACCTAGGCCATTCGTAGCTGAGAAGAGCGGTCAGTGAGGGAGCTGTTCCTAATTGCTCGACGTCAGGATCTGGCAAGAGCAGCTTTGGTCATTTTGTTTTTTTCCTTGAAGTAGGTCTGGTACAGAAGGTCTCAAAGCCCAACAGACTTCCATTGCCTGGATTTGTGAGCAAATATATCACAGATTGGGTATTGCCTCAAAGAGCCTCCCCCTCCCTGCACAGCTGTGCAAGAGTGTGCACATAGACAGAAGTTTTGCTTCTTTGGCGAGCATGTGCTTTGTTGCTGGAAGCAGAAGGGCTTGCATTCTTCATACAGCAAGTCCCTGCAGCCCCATCAGGGTGGAAATCCAGAAGGAGTCTTCTGCTTCCAGCACACATAGGTACTTCTCTGAAATGGGTTCGGGGACAGACAGAACAGAGACACAGAGAGACTGGCAGAATTTATTTATTCAGTGTGGTCAGATCAATTTACATTTAGGCAGAATTAGCAGAACCACCCTGAGGCAGAAGATTGTTTAGTATCAGATGATTTTGCTGGACATCTATTCCCAGCCAGCTCACCAGACAGTGCAGCTTTCCTTGGAGAGGCCCAGGTGCAAGTATAGCCCTGCAAGTACAGCTGTGGTGTGGAATTTCAGATTAAATCAATGTTGCCAGTAAACAGGTAAGAACTTCACTCTTTCTGTGTAAAGTTTGCACTTGTTTGTGCCTAGCACAGCATATTGGGACTCATTTAGCTTTTTGATTTATTGACATTGGAATTTTTGGCTAGAGAGCACAGAGAAGCGATTCAAATATGAGTCAGATTCATACAAGAAGCAGTTTCTTCCAGTCTCTGCAGGCTGTTATTGCAGTGCGCCAAGGGACAGAAATCCAACTCATTGCTGCTGCTGATTAGATAACCCAGATATAGAAATGGTCCTCAGAATAATTGAAAATAGGGAAACATGTAAAGCCACCATGTAACAGAAGGCATATTAGCTAGACATGGGAGAATATACACTGCCCTGAGATGCAAAAAAGGAAGGAGATGCTGTTTCAAGTGACTACCCAGAGATCCTATCGTGCATAATTGGAACCACTTAGAAAGAGAACTGGCCATGAATTTTCCGATGAAATAGATTCCACGTGTATTTGGCAAAAATCCTGGCTTGGATTAAGCAATCCCAACTTGAATTGTTGGATGTACTAGCAGTAAGTAGAAGTTCAGTCCACTCCCACTGATGGAAATTTGTATCTTTAATTTTGCTTCTCTAAATAAACTTTATTTCTTTAGCTGTGGTAGGTGGAGGCAGCATAGTAGTGAAACACTGAGGACTCCCAACAGTACATACACCTCTGTGAATGCTGACAGATCTCACGGAAAGGCAACCGCCCCATGTGTCACCAAGTCCACGGAGACAAGGACCGCACTTAGATGATTGCTCTGGAAAATTTCTGGTAGTTTAAAGAATGATGCCTGGGAGCCCACAGAAAGGCTGGTGTAAAAGTGGCACTTACCCACTCCCTGCCTCGCTGGCTGCTGTCACGCAGAGGAAGCCATACACTGCCCCTCCAGACAGTGTTGATGCATTCCAGTCCCTCCTACACTCCCTGCCACAGCCACCACCGTGCCCTCCTTTCCATCACCCTGCAGGACAGGCAGCTGCCTGCCTGCCTGCAGCACCCAGTTACACAACAGGGTGGACAGCAGGGCTGGCCGGTGGGCCCGCGGCCTGCTGACCCCCGTCTTGGCAGGCTGTTGAAACGGAGGACGTAGCAGGGGTGGATGTGGTGATTTGTCTTCCCTGGAGCTGCTGCCTGTTTTTCTTTTGTAACCCGCCAAGGTTACAAGGAGTGGGAGGGCACAACTGCCAGGCACAAAACAAGCTGAATCCTTGGCTTCGTTGTGCACATTGCTGCCCATTAGCTGGAGGTTACTGTCATGGCAGATCAGCTGCTTAGGACTGCTGGTCAGCTCTCTGTCCGTGAGCTACTTGGAACTGCAGCAGTCCATGAAGCTCTAGCATCATACCCTCCTGTAGCTTTGCTGCAGGATCACTGATGATCGCAAGTAGTTCATGGGGTGTAACTTAAATGGCTACTGCCAGATCCATGAGAAGATGGCCGACCGTACTCTGAAGTCCTTTCTCTTCTCAGGTGCTGATTCCCCTCTTCACGGGGCAGCCACTGCCCTCCGAGAAGCTCCAGGAGGTTATGGAGGGGCTGTCCACTTCCCTGAAGCAATTTGAGGAGAGGTTTCTGCAGGACAAGGCTTTTATCATCGGGAGCGAGATCTCTCTGGCGGATCTTGTGGCCATTGTGGAGCTGATGCAAGTGAGTGCTGGAGTGTGGTAAGGAAGTCTCAGCACAAGGGAAAACAGATGCTGCTGGGCAGGGAGAGATGCAGCATGTGGTAACACTTCACTAGAAGGAGGAGTGAGTGAGGGCGTATCTCGGCAGAGCTGGCCTAAGACAATGAGGAGAATACGGGAGTAGGTTCAGAAAACCAGTTTAAAAAAAAAACCACAAAGCTGGCTGCAACAGATCTCTTCTTTCTCTTCTCAACACTTCTCCTTCATCCTTTACTGTGACTTTATTTGTAACCTTCAGAGAAGGAGGTAATATATAAAAGCGAGAAGCAATAGCTTCTGTCTGATGAAATAAGAAAATTACATAGGAATATTTTTATCGTGCAAGAATATTCTTCTTCAGACGGTACTTGCCTGTGCGGTGTCTGAAAGATGCAAGACTAAATCACAGGCAGAGGCAATCAAATTAAGTCTGTTACAAACTGGTTGTTCTCTGCCAGACCATCAGGGCCTGGATCCTGCAGCCCAGAAGTGATTCTTTCTCCCAGTTCTGTGTCCCAGAGACTGAAAAATAGCAGTTCAGCTTCCCTACAGCATTGTGTTCCAGAGAGTGGCACAGGCAGAAAGCAGAAGGGGGTAGATTATGTCAACATCAGTTCAATTAAACACTTAGCATTTTGTGCAGTGGTTTTGCTATATAACATAGCACTCCCTACTGCAGGCTGTGCAGTTGTCCCCGGAACTGTCAGCCCACCATGTCTTCGACGCTGTAGCTGAAAATCTCTCACAGTAAGTGGCAGTCATCTCTGCTGCTTGTAACAGCTGTTCTGGCACTCGGGAATTGACTTGTAAATGCCCTGTAACATACAGGCAAGCTTCTCTGTCCCCCAGCTAGATACACCGGGCCAGAGGAGATTTCCCTCCATCTTAGCGCTCCTTTATGAGCTCTTCATTTTTTTACCTCTGTCTGTACCTGCACGTAGACTTTTCGTGCCTGTTTTCTTGGTGAAGAAGTGACTGCCCAATGTCTCACTGTTGCTCTCTCCCCCTTTCCGCAGCCTGTTGGAGTTGGTTGTGACATCTTTGAAGACAGACCTAGGCTGATGGAGTGGCGCAGGCGGGTGGAGGATGCTGTGGGGAAAGAGCTTTTCTTCCAAGCCCATGAGATGATCCTCAATATCAAAGAACTGAGCAACATTCAAATTGATCCACAGCTGAAAGAGCATCTGGCACCTGTGCTGATGAAGATGTTGAAATGAATAATTAACCTATCTTACAATTTTTCCTGCCCTTTTTTTTTTTAACGTCTTCTCTGACCTCCAGTTCTACATGTAACTGGAAAGAGCACGATAATTCTAACACACAAGTTGCAGAGTATTTCCCCCTTACCCCGGCCAGGCCTTTCCTGTATCTTTGGGGGTGGAACCTGGGGAAGGTTTAAGACCTGAAACATTAAATTTGTACAAAAGGCTGAGGCCTTACAGGTCACTGCACATGTGCGCCTGGGTTTTATTTCAGTGTCAGTCTTCTCAGAGATGGTAGACACATGAATGGTATTTCCTGACAAAATTTGAGGCAGTCTGCGAACTAAGAACATTAGAGAACTGTATAGGATGAGCGTTGTTTTCTTGTGTTTTTAACGTTTGCAGCTCCTTCTCGAGTGACAAGCACTGTAAAGCATGCCTGATCCTCACCTTCCCAGCACGCGTCTGCACAGACAAGTACAGCACAAAACTGAAGGCAGTCACAAAAGTGAAAAAAGACACTGAATATTTTTTTGTTTCTTACTGCTGAGGCATCTTGCTTGGCTGTCCGTGCACATTCCGCACTTCTATTTGCCTTTAGGTTCCTGTGAGAAGTTTCTTCATGTTCATCTACAACTGTGAATCTTCGTAATCTTTAGTTTAATCACTACTCTTCATTTTTGAAAGCCTGGATTTCGCTGGTGCTTGGTCTGCCGGTACACAGGTGGCAGGGGCTGTTGTTGGAGATTCATGCAGTAAAGACCAAGCAACTTCAAAAAGCTGAGGGTGGCCATAGCCTTCGAGTAACTGCCTACCTAAAGTACTCTGTTGATATTATATAGGGAATACACTGAAAGAATGCATTCACAGGGATTTCTTGAAATATGACAGCAATCAAATTGTTTTTTTCTGCAGTAATACTGTAATAGCAGTCCACACTTCTCCCAGGAAATGCAGAGGGGGAATAAATCTACATGTGCTCTTCTGAGACTGTTTTGGATGGAGGTGAACCAAGTAAGTCACGCTGTGCGGCTGAAGTAATAACAGAGATTTTGTGGCATTGAGCAACATGTGCATCCCAATAAAAGGGCAGAAAGCTGTTTGGGAGCTTTTGGGCTTTTTTTTCTTGGCTGTGTTTATTTCTGGTTAGCGGTAGCTCAAATACAAACCCCTTTTGTACTGCAGCACAGTTTATGAGGTAAAACTGAGAGAATCCAACCATTTCTAGATTCTTCAGTTGAAAAAAGCACACTGTAAAGGATGCACAAACTGGCAGAATATAAATCTGCATATTTCCATTCATGAGTAGTTGTTGCCCTTGAACCTTACCCTGAAATTCTTGCCCAAGAACTCTTCCTGTAAGGAATAAGACAAAATGAGTAAATAATTCAGGAATTGCTTCTCTCGCTAATCAAATAGCTTCTTTTTCCAGTACTACCATGTCTTGGCTAGTGACGTTTCTGCTCTTAAGTTCTATAAAACCTGATGTGTTTTGGTGATGTTTTTCACTAAGGTTTCAGTTCTAGATATACTGATTTAGTCCAGAGCCTAGGGATATCTTTAAACTCCTTGTCTGGAA
This sequence comes from Steatornis caripensis, assembly GCA_013398225.1. Taxonomy (NCBI): domain Eukaryota; kingdom Metazoa; phylum Chordata; class Aves; order Caprimulgiformes; family Steatornithidae; genus Steatornis; species Steatornis caripensis. Next base: position 317,698 of record VZSC01019815.1, on the reverse strand, counting down.
AGAGAACTCCATTACATACTTCAGCTGGCATTAGCAGGAAATTTTGTTTTGTGATTATGTTCTCTATAATAAAGACAAGAGACCTAACTGAAGGCGCTCTCTTTTCATGAACCAAAAATATTAGAAACAGGCACACGTTTATTCCCACCCTTCCTTTCTTTTCTCCCCGAACATTAGCTGAATAATATATTTTTATTGGTGTTTTATTCACAAAATAGTGTCTACAACTGAGTTACATTTAAAATGGCAAGTGGTTGATTTTTTGGATAATTTTGAGAGTGGAATTGCTAAGTGGATGATGACGCATGCAAATATCTGCAGGAGGGAAAAAAATAACATGATTTTCCAAAGGCTGAGCATGTTTGAGACTACTTGCTGCTGTGCTGTCCTCTCTTGGTTGTATGTTCATCCCCCTACAATCATTTTAATCACCCGCTCCAAGACAGAAACAATAAAACAAATGCCTTTAAAAACTCTGGGAGGCTGTGAACAATGCCATTCACATGGTGAACCATCAAAAGCGGAGGACAATGCGTATCATCAATGATGTTTGTGACGGCCCCATGTCCTGTTGTAATTGCTGACATCCGGTACTTGAAGCTTCTCTTCCTTTTGGAGGCCTGATATGATGGTTTCTTGTCACGTGGGGTTTTTTGGCCTTGGAATTAGAAGAGATTTTCTCACGTGGGGTTTTTTGGCCTTGGAATTAGAAGAGATTTTTAATATTTGAAGGAATGAGAGAGAAATAGAAGAAATGGATCCTAAATGGCTTCTTACCTGGAGGCAATGGCTCCCAGAAATCAGGCAGTGGTGGGCTTGCCCCCAGGGTTTGCAAGGTGGCTGAATACCCCCACTGCCTTCATTTTGGTGACAAACTCAAGATCCTCTCTTCTGTTTCCAAGATTTTGTCTTTCTGTAACTTTACCCTGGAATCTAACAGTTTTCCTGGATTATTTCTTCTGCTGCTTTCCTGATTTGAAGGGAGCATCGGTATTACTGCTTACCACCCGCAAGCAGCCACCTGCTGCCAGCTCTCCATGTCCCATCCCCTCTCTGTTTGGGTCTCTCTCTTCACAATCTCTCCCCCAGAAACCTGTTTCCAGCCTTTTTGCTGGCTGGTTTATACACACTGCTCCTTGTGCCAGTATTCTCTTCATCAGGAGCAGTGAAGGCCAAGCAATTCCCCCAGCAGCAAAATGGGCAATTCCATCAGTTTTCATTAGGATTGTAGAAAACCAAAAAGTCACGTTATACAGGGGTAATTTTCACAACAGTGTTGTGCCTTAAACAAGATGACCTTTTAATCTGGCTGGTTCCTAACCTTTTGCTGTAAATGAGCACGTATAACCCTCACTGGACCGTAGCTCAGCAGCTGAGAAACGTCTGATCTCTAGATCAGACACCTCTGATCTGTAGATCAGACTGTCCCCGAGACCCAGCCCGCCGAGGTCACTTTTACCAACTTTGGAGCTCAAAGTCCGGATTGCAGAAGCCTGTTTCATAATGTGTATTTTGGATAAAATAAACCTCTCTGCTTGCCTTTTAATTTCTTGTAGTGCTGGTCGTTCTGAGAAATCACTGCTCTTCCATTCTTAACCCTCCCTGTGCAGACGGGCACGGAGGGCTCCGCTGTGGTGACCAGAAATGTCTTCCCACCGGCAGTGAGGACCACCACAAAACTCGCCCCGCCGTCAGTGAATGAGATTTTTTGCGTTCACAGTCCCTAGCACATAATCCCAGCAACGCACATCGTAAGGAGCGGGAGGCCCGAAAGGCAGCTGATGCCATTGGGGTAAAACGGGGAACAGCCGAAGCCCTGCCTGGGGCTGGCACAGGCCGAGGGGCGCCCGGCGGGGCGAGCCGCTCCTCGGGTTGCTGCCGGCACCCCCGGGAGCTGGTTGAGGTTGAGTTGCAAGAGCTGAGCCGCAGGCTCCCG
>VZSC01019815.1:252224-309287 GCA_013398225.1 Steatornis caripensis | reverse complement strand
AAAACCCACCCCCCCCCCCCCCCCCCCCCCCCCCCGCCTGCCTAACACACCAGTATAAAAGCTGTGTGTAGGCTGTATCCTTGTCCTGGTTTTTCAAAAGCATCACGCTGTTCTCTTCGCTTGTGCTTTCTCAACTTGTGAACAGCAGAGAGGAGAGGTGCTAAATATTTTCTACAAACTTTCTGTGTAAATAAAAAGTAGAATTACAGTTGTTTCCCCACCTTTTCTGGAGTTGCAGTTTCACTGGCAGTCTAAATATGGAAGTAAACTTGACTGTAGTCTCTCTCCTGTTGGCTTCAGTCTGCTGCTTTGAGCAAGATAATGTGGATTCAGGAAAAGCCTTGGGCATATTCTTGAATATATGAATATTTCTAAATAAACTTAAAAACAATTAAAATATGTAATTGATTTGGGATCATACAGTCTTACTTATTTAGATGTCATAAGCATCTGCACTTTCTGTCGAAACCTGGGGCGTTCAGTATTTCTGAAAGAGATAACCGTTAATCTCTGTGTGTATATTTTCTCAATAAGCAAAGTAGACAAGGAATCCTTGTCTTGAAAGAGATTAGAGGTTTTATTAATGTTTATTTAGTGATTTAAAGAGAAAAATGCTTTATTGCTGTGCAGTTGTCAGTCCTATTTAGTTGCAAGTGAGGAAAGTGGTGCACGGGCAAGCAAAATATCATTGCTGAATGAATGAAATTCCTGCCAAAGCATTATTTTCTCTACATGCAGAACTAATCATGACGATGTGTGAGTTAATTCAGCTTATTCAAAACTCCCACTGCTTCCTGCTGTGGTTAATTCTGGACTTATTCTTCTATTAATGTGGTCTCCAGTATTAAAGACTGTTTTTAGTCTGTCTTGCATGTGTCATCTTTTTGTTTGACTTGATGGAAAGGTGTTTATCATGTAGCAGTNGCTAATTGCTGTAGTAATGTTCCTCTGAAAGTGCTTGTAGTGACATATTTAATTCCTAGATGTTATGACGCTGTTGCCNTAATTCTGGACTTATTCTTCTATTAATGTGGTCTCCAGTATTAAAGACTGTTTTTAGTCTGTCTTGCATGTGTCATCTTTTTGTTTGACTTGATGGAAAGGTGTTTATCATGTAGCAGTAAAGCTTTTCTAAAAAAAGGAGCACAGAACTCCTATTTTTTGCCTTTGCTAACAATGTTTCAGGCAGTTAATAGAAGGTACGGGTTTTGTTATGAGGAAAAATGACTTAAAGATTAGAAATGTATTTTCCCCTTTAAACTTTTTATCAGTGTAAAAAGACTGGGAATATGAATATCCTTCTTTCAGAATGAAGAAAAACTAGTTAGTGAAAGTTCAGTTTCTTTTGTTTGCACAGATCTAATAGATCTAAGCGCATATGCAGTAGCTATAATTTGTTTTTGCATTAGATGTGGTCTGTAGAAGTTGGTCAACGTACTCAGAAAAGACAACCGTACTCAGAAAAGACAACCGTGTTATAAACACTGGTTTTGTTCTAGCAGGGATAGCAGTAATGAAAGCTTTTGTAATCAGAGGAATTTCCAGGCGCGGACAGTATTTGAGCAAGGGGTTGACTAGCCCCTATGGCCTGCTGCAAAGTCAGTCTGACACAGATAACCTTCCATTATTTTTCCCTTTCCTGTTCTGCAAATATCTGTAAGTGCTGTGGTTTCTAGACATGAGAGAGTACTCTGGTTTGTGCTATAGATGAAAGGTGCAGGAAAACGTCCACTTTTTTTTTAAAGTAACTGAAGATAAACTCATAAGCTACAATGGTTGATGCTCATAAAGTGTCAAGAGTATTCAAGAAGCTTTTTTGGTTTTAGCTTTTGTCATTAAAGGAATTCATGTTGTAATGTTGTTAATATAATGTATATTCATTAAATATTGCACAGTAACTGAATAACCTTATAGCTGTAATTACATTGCCAATACTTCCACTCCCCCTCACTGCCAGGACTAGACTTTTGAAAGCCGTCCTGAAGCGGTGAATGTGCTTAACTTTGTATTTTATTGTCTTGTCTGCAGTTAAAATTCATTTCAACGTTGTTGTTCCTATGTGGTAGGGCAATTTGTCTTTTGGCATGGGTATGTGGTGATGTAGGACAGTTAATTGTTATTGATTAAAGTATCGGCAGCCTGTCTTTTCCTTCTGAGTGCTTGGTTTATGGACAGAATAAATTTTCTTATCCTTATGCTTTCCAGACCTGCTTGTGTTAGGCCCTTCTTCCTAATCCTGGAGAAAGACAGCGTGAATAGCTGCGAACATGGTAAGGGCTTATTGAGATGGGTTTTGACATGGTTTATTAGAAATAAAATGGAAAATTTTCTCTTTCCTCAGGACTAAGAATAAATTGGCATGATGAGAACATTTGTTTTGGAGTGATTGTAGTTACTGGTAAATTTAAGAATTTGAAAAAATTCACTATAATGCACACATCTGTTCTAGGGAAGCTGCTGCTTGCATGACACTTGAAGTTTTGTTTTTTCAGCTGATTTTGATGGGGAAATTGTTTGATTTTTTTTTTTTTTAATTTCCAATTAGTGATGTCTAAATTAATTATTGTTCTTGTAACTTTATGTAGAGATATCTCAGTATTGTCCATTTACCCAATAAAGTAAAAAAAAAAAGGCAAACAAGAAAGATGCAGTTTGCAAGGGAAACTGGGACACATGTAGATGTAACATTACTTGTTGTGTCTTGACTGTCATTCTAGATTCGAATTGCAGCACTGAATGCAAGCTCCACAATTGAGGATGACTACGAAGGCACCTTCAAAAGTCATAAGACACAGACAAAGGAGGCTCAAGTAAGTAAACCCACAATTTTGTTAATGAAGTTTTATCTCTATGGGAGATTTGTCCTCTCTTGTTGCAGGGATTGTTCGACCATAATTTTTTGTTTTTAAGAAAGTTGTGTTTTTGTCTTCTTTCTTGGACCCTCCTTCAGCAAGCTAAAACTTCACTCAGATGAGGTATATTAGGTCAGTCAGGCTAATGTTCTGCTATACAGTCTGGATGTGCGCTGCTATACAGCAGAAAGTATTAAAAGCGTGAAACCACTGATATTTGTAATAAATATATTTATATTTAATAAAGTTGCCCTACAAGATCGGTTCTAATTTTTTAAACCACAGGAAGCAGAAGCTTTTGCTTTGTACCACAAAGCTTTGGACCTTCAGAAACATGACCGATTTGAAGAGTCTGCTAAAGCTTATCATGAGCTGCTTGAGATTCGTCTTCTGCGAGAGGTCAGTGACTTTTAGAGAATGAAACTCGAGAGACTCTTTTTAATATATCTTGTATTACTTCATTTCTTGTTGGCTAATTAAAAATGTCAGTGTTACAGTTGGCAAGTTGTTTGCTGTTCTTTTTACTTGTCCAATTCCTAATGCCCGCGTTGCGTTTATTTTATCATTTCTAGGCAGTTCTTTCTGGTGATGAGAAAGAAGGGCTGAAACATCCAGGCTTGATGTTAAAATATTCTACCTATAAAAACCTAGCACAACTGGCAGCACAACGGGATGACTTAGAGACAGCCATGGAGTTTTATTTGGAGGTACAGTACAGGTGAAATAAAACACTGGAGCCTCAATGTTTGCAAAAACTTGCCAAAATACAGACGTACACCTTTCAGCACACGTCATTTACACGTATGTCTGAATTCTGTGTACTTGCTGGCGTTACATGTGATATGACTGGTCCACCGTTTGGTCCCCAAATCAGTGGTGACCCTGCTGAAAATTAAAGCAGTGCCAGTCCCTGTAGGCAAGTGGCTATGCATGTCTGAAATGTGAATAATGTTGTTTGTTATGCTTTCTAGGCTGTAATGCTAGACTCTACTGATGTCAACCTATGGTATAAAATCGGTCGTGTGGCAATAAAACTAATTCGGCTACCTTTGGCTCGTCATGCTTTTGAAGAAGGTCTCAGGTGTAATCCTGATCACTGGCCTTGTTTAGATAACCTTATCACAATCTTGTACACGCTCAGTGACTACACAAGTAAGTACAGTATACAAAAAAAAAATTTCTCACTATATGTGTAATTTTACATAACAATAAAAATTGTAACGATGCAGTCGCATAGGAGAAAGTGTATCTTGCGTAAGCAGTATGTTAGGGTATGATAGAGACTTCTACTTCATGATAGAGTTTTTTTTATTTCATGACAAAGCATGATGGTTTGTATCAGTTCTGATTACCCTAAAAATAAATACCTGTGGCCTCCTAGATCAGAGCCTCTGCAAGAAGTTTCCCTGTTGACTGTTTTCTTGTCTTTCAGTGTATGTTGGTTTTTGTCTTTTTAGTCATTTCCAGCTACATAGTTCCAGGTTTTGGGTATAAAACTACAGTCTAGTTTGTAGCCTGGTATGATTAAGTGTAGTTGCAGTAGTTGAGAACAACTGACCCTAAGGTTTTTACATTTGAGCAATATCTAGTGGATGGACTGATTCAAAGGAAGTTTAGGAGAGAAGTTGCAAGATGGCAAAAATACTGAATCTGATCCCTTAGGTCTGTCCTACTGCAACGCTCCTAATTTTCTTCAGATAATTGCCCACGCGAGCAAAAACCTGCTGGGATACATTGCTTGTTACGCTAGTGGAATCTGGAGTTAAGAAATTTGATAATATGAAAGTGGTAAATGATTGTGATTCTGCTTTATGATTCTAATTTCTTTTGTGCAGGAATGGAGTCTTAAAAGTAAATAACAGATGTACGGCAAAAATTGTTTAAACAAAATTAATGATACTTTTTCTGGATATAATACTTGGGAAGACATAATAGGTTAATGTAACAGTATGCATGTAATTATTTGACACGTTACAAAACTATTGGTCTAGTTTATGTAAATGTCATATTTAGTTGGAATTCAGTGGTTGGGAGCGTTTGAGTGAACCAAAGCGGTGATTGACCATTCAATTTCTGTTTTTCTGTCAGCATGTTTGTACTTCATCTGCAAAGCTCTGGAAAAAGACTGTCTATATAGCAAAGGATTGGTGCTGAAGGAGCAGATCTTTGAGGAGCAGCCTTGCCTCCGGAAAGATTCCTTAAGGATGTTCCTCAAATGGTGAATGTCATCTTATAGTATATATTGCATTTGGAGTGTAAATTCTGGATTTGGGGTAGTTCAGAAAAGCTGGTGAGATAAAATGCTTTAAGCTATTAACAGTATCTTGCTGACCTGTCTTCTAAATAATAAATCAATGTTAAGTGTTGGTGTTGCTGATGGAATGTTCTTCACTAATTACTTTTGGAGGGAGGTAGAAAGAGTTATGGAATAAAAAAAGTCAAAAACATGTTTAACACATTAGACTGCTATACTCTAGCATCTAAAATGTGAAAATACAGAGTGTTTAGAAGATACAGATGAGAAAGGATAACTTAAATTTTAAGGATTCTATATATAGCAGTAAGCCTTTAACAGAAAGTCCTGTTTAGTTATAGAGACCCTGATCTGGCTCTTATGAAGTGAGTTACATGTGGAATTTAGCCAGGACTTTTAGCCACTTGCTTTTTTGTTTCTGGATTGTGATATCTTTGAAAAAGTGGATTGTTTTTCAAAAATTCATTCCTAGACTGAGACTGTACAAGATAATCTTCAGCTCAAATTTTATTTCTGATGGCACAAATTCCTCAAAATAGCACTTTAGAATGCAAGGAATTTCTCAGCTGTACAATTTTTTTTCTGAACCAGAAACTTCTGTCCCAGAAAGAAAACAAAACCTCCTGCTCTCCTTTTGTTTCTTAGTGTTTGGAAAACAGAATAGGACAATCTCCCTTTATCTTTTAATTTTTAAGGCAGAACAAAGATTTCAGATGGTGAACACTGCTATTTGCATGCTATGAAGTTTGTAAAATAATGTTATTTGAATGCTTGTTCTAGCACTGTTTATTTTTGTTACATTATAGGAAGATACCCAGTGAATCTCCCCAGGCTTTTAAAAAAGCCCAAACAACAGAAAACCACACAACAGGCAAAAACTTTAACTTGTCTTCATTTCTTATTATTTCTTAGTGATATGTCTATCCATAATGTAAATGTGAGTGCAGCTGAAACAAAAAGAATAATAGATGAAGCACTGGAGCTACGTAAGAAAAGACAAGCTTTGCTAGTGCGTGACAGAGAACCAGACCTCAGACTGGTCCAGCCAATTCCCTTTTTCACGTACGTCTTTATATTTTCTCTTTTTAAAAGGTTTCTCTGAAGCCACTTATGCTGACAACTGTGGTGGACCTCAGATTTCTTCAGACCACTTTTTTTTCTTGTAAAAACAAACACGGCCCCCCACCCCCCAGCCCAGTGTTTTCATATTTTATGAGTTTATAGGTTGGTTTGGTGTGCTTACAGTTATAGCATAAACACCATATCTATCTGTTTTCAACCTTTGAATTAAAACCAGTGATGTAAAAAAAAAAAGTTCTTAACTAAGAATGCTTTGATAGCAATTCCACCTGCGTTAGTGTTTTTTTTTCACATATGACTAGTTTGTTTATGAACTTCAAAGTAAGTTTAGCTTTTTAAAAAATGTTTTTACTATCAGGATAATGGAAACTTGGAAACAAATTACAGTTTTTATTTGCAGCAAGATTTAAGGATACTAATAAGTTGTTACATATGTCTCTATTAAGGCATAAAGGATTGGGTTTTGGTTTGGTTTTTTTATTGCACTTATTTTTCTGGAATATTAATGGACTCTCCATGTAGGTCACATTGAGAAGTTACTTCTACGTGTGGCTAAGGGTGAGATTTTTTTATTGCTGTTTGAATGCAGAACCTGAAAATGGTTCCTTTGACACTACTTTTTTTAGGGTTAGGTATAATTTCCTCAGCATCTACTACATAGAATTTTGTTAAAGACATTTTTTGAGATGAGGCATGTTAATGGCTCCCATTTCCTTCCTACTGCAACCAACTCACCAGTTTCCTCTGAAATCCTTTGCCCGCTGCCACATTTTGTTCTTGTTTTTCTAAGTGGTGTATTCTAGAAGAAAGGCTCCCAAGGACCTTTGTTCCAGGCCTGAAATTGTCAATGGTCCATATGACAGGAAATACAGAAAGATGTTCTCCAGCTCTTCTAGTTGTGGGACAGATTTTGACATTTGAATGTGGATTCCTCTCCCTACTCGTGCTACCTCTAAGCTATTGGAGAAAAGCAATGTTGAATGCTGTTAGGTTTGTAAATATAATTTAGAAAATAATGCGACAAGAGCTAATGAAGTTGTGATGCCATTGTGTTTCCACATGCAGGTGGAAGTGTTTAGGAGAAGCTTTACTTGCCATGTATCACTACCTCACAACATGTGATCCTCCTCGACCCAGTCTGGGAAAGAGCATTGATCTCTCAGAATACCAAGACCCGGTTCAACATCTGATTCTTTCCCCTACCTCTACTCCTGTCAGTGTTATTCAGCCAACTCCTGTCAGCACTAATCCAGTGGTGACAATGCCAGATCCTGTATTACCTTATACTCCAACAACACCCAGCTTTCCAAGTCACAGTCAGAATTCATTGGAACCAGGAGCTACTGTAGGTGAGCAAGGTACTTCAGTCTAAGAATCAAGATATCTTTCCTACTTATGTGGGTATTAGAAGCACTACAGAATTCATTGGGAAATGCTGTCTCTAAACTGTGTGTTGGTGGATTCGGAACCTTTTCATCACATGGGTAACATCTGGTAGAAAAAGTGGAGTTGAGCTCTGTAAAAGGAAGGCAACCTGAACTGCCTGAAAATGATTGATTCTTGACTAAGACATAGGACCAGTGTTCAGGACTTCATTTCATATCTGATGGAATTGAGAGTCAGGTTGATTTGTTGTTCTTAATTGTTACTCCTGTGCAGGAGTATCTAACCTCTTCTGGTTTTGTGCTGTTGACTCATACTTAGATTTTTCAGTCTTTAAGATTAAAAGAATTATGACTCCATTCCAGCAGTGATGCATATCAAGCTTTTAATGTTGCGGAGAGTCTTGAGCTCCTAAGAATGAATGAGCTGTTATAGAAAAAGACGTCTGGGTTATTCTTCTGCTCTTGTGTAACTTTAGGAACCTGAGAGAACCAAGCTCTCAGGTATATTTATTTGAAATCTGCAGCAAGAGGTTTGAATATTTTGTACTGTAGCTGTATATGTATTTACATATATAAAACTATCAAGGAGTTACCAGTATTTTGTTGATTTTCGTGGGGATTTACAGGTGTTTCTGAAGTTAAAGGCAGACTCCTCTAATTCCCATTTCAGAAACTTCTTGAAAACTAAAATAATGAATTCTAATGAATAGTGAAATGCAGAATTTTCAGTAAGTCTGCTTCTTGTCTCAGACCAGCATTTTTATGCAAAATGCCATAGCCAGTTTATATTATTTTTTTAAAAATAATCTAAAAAATTTCAACAGTGTCTTCAGAAGGAAACCAATGAATTGGAAGTGTTGCTGTAGAATAAAATAATGTCAGCCGCAACTACCTTTTTTTTAAAAAAAAAAAAGATAATCCACTTATTGTTTAGCAGTTTGACCTGTCAGTATCTTTTTCCTTGTTTGGTTTTTTTTAATTATTTTTCTAGGTGACATCTCTGCAGCTGATAAATCTAAGAAAGGTGTGAAGCGAAGGAGAATTACAGAAGATAGTGGTGAAACAGCAAAAAGGAGATCTGCTAGAGTCCGGAACACCAAGTGTAAAAAAGAGGAGAAGGTTGATTTTCAAGAGCTGTTGGTGAAATTCCTTCCTTCCAGGTACTGTACAGCAGTAGCTTTCATTATGAGAGAATCAAGAGCAAAGTAGAAGCAGCTGTTTGGGATTTTGTTTGGTTGATATGCCCTGACCTTAAAACAACTAGACCCGTGTTTTGTTTTGTCTTTCCATAAATACAATAAAACTAGTTTTAGTGGAAATTACTAAAAATTAATTGAAAAATAAGAAAGCTTTTTTTAATGTGAAACTGAATTAGAGGAGAATGCAGATGTCAAAATGGATAACACAAACAAAGGTAATCTTGGTTTGGACAAAGTTTGGGAACTGGGTGTAAATCTCTGAATTTGCATCGGTTAGTATACTTCCGCTGTTAAATTATGCACAATAGGTGCCATGTTTAGGTTTCACTTACCAGTGAAAGAAAGAATGAGGATTTTGTTGATATTGTGGTTTTTGTCCACTTTCACACAGGTTAAGGAAACTAGATCCAGAGGAGGAGGAGGACCCTTTCAATAACTATGAGGTGCAGTCAGAGACCAAAGAGGAGAATTTCCAACATGTTGGACCACATAGAATGTCGTTTGATTCTACAACATTTATGGAATCTGGTAAGGATTTCATTATAACCCCAGCTCTTTCTCTGTTGTTTCATCTGCATTCTATGCTTTATATTCTGTATTTTCCTATCATATCTAGAAGATACAGAAGTATATGTTATTTTTTAAAGTATAATTTTATGGCATAGAAATATCTTCGTAACAAGTATGATTTTTCTAAGTCTCGGAGACTGCTTAATTACTGTGTACAGGAGCTCTGTTGTGTGGAGTTTCACATTTAAACAGATTGGAATATAGTGATTCTGCATGTGTGCAGCACAGGAGAACTGCTGTAAGATTAGTGCATAAAACACTGTTGAAACTTACTTCTTTCAAGTTATGGTCTGCCTTGACCTTAAACATGCGTGGCTTTGTGTTTATCTGCTTTCTAGAAAAACAGGACGTTCATGAATTCCTGCTGGATAACCTGAACAATGGTGGGATCTTGGAGCTAATGATGAGATACCTAAAAGTAATCAGCCAAAAGTTCCTAGTGAAGTGGCCTGCTGGCTTGTGTGAGGTGGTCCTTAGTATCTATAATAGCTGGAGAAAGCATAGTAGTAGTCTTCCTAATCCATTACTGAGGGACTCAAGCAATCAGCATATTAAGGTAATGGAACACTTTTCCTTATACTTCTGTTTACTGCTGTGCTGCTCCCTGTCTACCAAAAGTACTGAACTGAAATCTAGCAATTAGACACAGGTTTTGCTTAGCTCTGTCTGGGGAGCTGCTTGTCCTAGCTGTTGCATCTTTCATAAACTGTGGTATACTGCAGCTCGTGTTCCTGAGCTCCTGAATATACCTGGGTGATGCTATATGCAAGTATACCCTGTACATAATATGTATGTGTATATATATACACACACAAATGCATATAGATGTAATACATATTTACGTCTATAGTATTTCTTGTCCTACTTTACTCTGTTGTTGCTCGCTCTTTTTCTTCCCACCCTTTGCTTCTGATATGACACAAAGTTTTGTTTTGTCATCAGGTGAGTAGAGAGGCTGCTTTGTTCGCGCTGGGTCAGCACCTCTGCTCTAAATAAAGTAAAGACAGCTTGGTTTTAAAATAACCTATGATTTAGAGTAAAAAAACCTCAAACAAACCAAAACAAAACCAACCCAACCCTTCCCCGCATCACCATTTTATTACCTTTATAAATCTGTAGATTTCTCAAATACAAATAGAAAAAATGGTAAATTCATTAAATTAATGTTAAACTGGCTTAGTGACACCAGATGATACTTCTTGAGATATAAAACCAGCACTGATACTTCTTGTCCACTGAGCCTGCCTATGTTATCTTTTCAATATTGGCAATGTGTGTTTGTTTAGAAAGTTATTTGCCTTTGGTATGACTGCAGTTTGAAATATTTTTTTCAGATCAACAGAGTTTCTGCTTTTTTGCAAATGAAAAATTACTTCTGAAAACTATGTTCCATTGTCTTAGTTTACAAAACAAAGGTATCACTATGTAGCAGATATTATTTTTTTTTATACATCGTGTGACTTGTATTTTTCATATATACATACCCTTTTTTAAACAAATGTAAATATATTTATAAATGTATTCCCTTGATTCTCATTGTGACTGCTTAACTGCTTGCTTGTATGTAAAATTTAAAAAGTCAAGACTTTGTAGCTATATGATTAAAAATCGTTGTCCTCATGCTTAATCTACAGGCGGTCCTGAGTGAAATCAAATTGAGTTTTTTAAGATTGTGAAGGGCTACTGTGGTAGTGTTTATGGACTTTTGAACCTTTTCACAAGCACCTGGTTTTTACAGCTGGAACTGTAGCCCTTATTCCTATGAATTTAATCAGAAAATAGTATATTCTTCACTGCACGAAACTGCCTGGCAGAGATCCATGGTGATGTGATTTTTAATATACTCCTGAACTTTATCCAGCAAGCATTAATAAGCTGATAAGACTAGAGTACATACTCAGTCTCATGGAGATAAATACTGAAAAGATTATAGGATATAGACTCATTATTTCTCAAGTATCAGTACTTCTCCTCTATTCTGGAAACATGCTTTTAGCATGATTTAACAATTCAATATAATTTCAGACAGATATAAAAATAAGGATGTGACTTTTTTCTAACATCAGGCAATGCTGTTCTGACTACCTTCTTTTATGAACTGAGATTCGTATTTTTTTTAATGCCGCTTCTAAGTATTGTTTTGTTTTGTACCTGTCAATTTGTAAATGCTGTTACACACTTTTAGACAGAGGAAGAAGTAGTTAAAGCTTGGAAATAGAGACAGCAAGTTGAAGGTTTTCTTTGAAGTAAATTGTAAGTTTAGTGGTGTTTTTCTTTATTCGTCTTTTAATATATTTCTTCCTGTATACTCTTTTTTGATATCTCCGTACTTTTTCTGAAGGACATGATGTTGATGAGCCTTTCTTGCATGGAACTGCAATTAGATCAGTGGCTGCTGACAAAAGGGAAGAGCTCTACAGGTGAGAACAGAGTGTTACTTTCTTCAGACTCTAAAAACACGGTATATGAAGAAATGCTTCCAGGAATTCATTGGATTTTGGAGCTGTTTTAATTAATAGTTTTCAGATCTGTATTTGATTGTTCTGTCAGTTGTTTGCCTTAGAGTGGATCAGTACTTTTGAAATGCTAGCATCTCATGAAGAGAGTCCCACGTACTAGTAACTTTTTATGATAAAATGTAATTAATTGATTTTCAGTTTCTCCGCGACATTGCCCTGCTGCCTCTGTGAATGGAAAGTTTGGTCCTGACTTCCCAGGTACTCATTTCTTGGGAGACCTTTTGCAGCTGTCATTTGCATCCTCACAGCGAGATTTATTTGAGGAAGGGTGGATGGAGTTTGTCACCCGGGTGTATTGGCTGAAAGCTCGCTTTCTAGCACTGCAGGTTTGTTTTACTTTTGATTTAATAAATAAAACTTTTCCCAAATTCAAGTCAATGTTGTTCAGAGATGCTACAGCTCATACTGGAATCTCAGTTCATTGAAGCATGCGGGTAAAATAAGCTCAAAACATAGTGCTTTCATTTTACTTTTTAATGTGATTAACTATCCCTAAGGGCAGAGCTGGAAACAAAGTAGGAGGTCTCACTTGCTAAGCTAATCTCAGATATGTTTCATATGTAAGTCTTTGTTTAAATTAGCTTGTGTTCAGCTTAACTTTGGTCCAAATATATTTTTCATTTGGAGTAGTATTGTGTAGCTGCAGAACATAGATTTTTTGGAACCTGGACTAGTGGATACTATCAAAGTTCCAGACAGCCCAAAATGCAGCTTTCAGCTGAAGCAGGCTGTATGTTTAATTACTCTTCACTCTGCTTTTTCAAGGTAGCATGATGCTTCTTTTGGCAATGTTTCATTTAATATGCAGATTTTGAAGCAAAGGGTTTTAAACATTTCACTAAGGGAATAATTTGAAGTAAATATTACTTGATCCCAGACTTTTTTTCCCTCCAAGCATTGCTTCCTCAGGAAGTCAAAGAGTTTGTTTACGCATCAATTATGTTTGTCAATTGTCAACTAATAATGTGAGTCAGTTTCATAAGTGTGAACTAACCAGTTCCTTCCATTTTTATTTTTTGCACCTAAGGATTCCTTTCTAATAACCTTACTTGAGGGAAAATGAGAGTTCCTATATGGCTACTGGTATTCTAAATTTAGATATACAGAGTTATATTTTGCTTGTGCAGCTTACGTTCCTCTCCTGACCACTCAACTTCAGCATCTACTTCAGTTGGACAGAGCAAATAGAGTGCATTCACTTTGCGGAATATAAGAATGTTTCTTGACTCAATGTTTTTATTTGCACAAATGGAAGTTATTTCTACTGTTTTCCATGTTTCTAAAGGAAAGGGATTTTAGCAATCCAAATTAATCTTTCAGATTTATGTAAGCTGCATTCTATTTTTCTGATTTGTTTTACCTGTTATTAAAGTCACTGGTAAGATACACTGCCTTTTTTTTTTTTTAATTTGGTATTATCAATTGGATTTGTTTTTACTTGGGAGGATGTGCAGTAATCGCACTGGCAGTATGTGTATTGAATTTAAGCATTTTCTACATGCTTTAGAAACTTGCTGCAGACAGAGCTCTAGGTTTTTTTGTTTGTTTTCTTCTGTACTGTTTATGTAGGGAGACATGGAACAGGCACTTGAAAACTATGATATCTGCACTGAAATGCTACAAAGCTCTACTACAATGCAAGCTAAAGCTGGCAATGAATGCAGCATCATAATACGGTTGCCTAATCTACACGTTGATTCTGTTGTTTCTTTAGAAGAGGTAAGAATTAATTTGCAGGTGTATTCTCCCCACTCCCTCCCTCCTGGTTTCAAAGGTCATCTCTGAATTAGCTCTTTTGTGATGGAAGTTCACCATACCTTAGAATTTTTCTAAGAGTCAAAGGACGGGTTCATAGTTTAATGATGTTGTCAAGGCCATCATCTCCTTTTCAGAAAGACACCTTCTGGATCTCTGTGTCCTGTACAACTTAAGATTGCTTTTATGCAAAATAAAAATGCTAGAGCAGCTGCAGGTAGAACAGTAGGCTATTAGATTAGTGGCTTGTTTTCTGTTCTTAAACATAAATTTCACCTTTGCTTAAATGAGCTCTTTATTTCAAGAGTCTGTTTTCGACATAACAATTTGCGTACACTTGTAAACAAAGAGTTGTCCATCTTCTGTTCTTTATATTGCTGTTTTGGAGGATCAACTCCAACACAGGAGATGCTGTCTTCACTTTAAAGTCCATGTGATGCATGTATTCTTGTAGTACAGAAATGTGTGATTTTGGGATTTGAGGCAAAAAAGTTTAAAATCATTGTAGTACTAAAGTCATATACTATATAACAATTAAAAATCTGTGGAATGGGTGAAGTGTTACATAGTAGGTATTTTCTTCCGGGTTTGTATTCCTGGATGCAGCTGTAGAGTTCACATAGCTTTATAGCTAAACTGCTAGGAGAAATGTCGATAGTCAAATGCACGTGAAGACAAAATGAAAGCTGGATTGTGCCATGTGTGATGTTTGCAGATTGAAAAGAACCTGAAATCTCTGGAGAGATGCCAGTCTTTGGAAGAGATCCAACGACTTTATGAGGCAGGGGATTATAATGCAGTGGTGCATCTGCTTCGTCCAACATTATGCTTTAATGGTTATGGCAGAGCAAAACATCTGGAATTTGTAACATCCATACCAGAGAGACCAGCACAGCTGCTTCTCTTACAGGTTTGGTTTGTTTCTTAAAAAATTTTTTTAAGTAAGGGAATAAGACTTACTCCTGAAAACAGAATGAAGGGATTTCTAGAGTGGGTGTTAATGTTGAATGAGTCTTACTTCAAAAGCAAAACGTGGAACCAAATCTCTAAATGGTCTGAACAGCATAGCTTTATTGACTTCATTAGTGATATGCCAGCTTGTGCTAACTGAGAATATGGCTAAAGATGTAGGACGTCTGAGGTGTACATGAAATGGCCAGGAAAATTGTCTCTTCAAGAAACGATTCAATTTTATTTGAATTTACATCTTATTAATGCATTCATGCTATCTACATTGGCTGTGAATACTTCCCGCTTTTGCTGATGTTGACTACGTGGTGATTTACGACCATTCTGAAACTTAAAAGTTATCTAGGATATGAATGAACTTTATGATGTGGTGTATCTGTCCTGCATGATTGACAAATTGTTGCTAGATAAATCCAGTATAATTGCTATAGATTTGGTCCACTTGACACTATGAAAATAACTGTACGATGAGCTCAGCTGTAGGAACAATTTGAGCCTGTCGTGTTCTCTGGGGAACAAAACCAGGTTGCACAAAAGAAGGCTGATGCTCTTTTAACTGGGCTGAACCAAATCCTGCAGCCTCCGTGCCATCTCATGACCCAAACCTGGCAGAGCAGAAAGAAGCAGGAGGATGTTCCTATAATGCTCACCTTATAGTTGCTATTTTGTTATTTTTGAAGTAATAAAATGGTAGCACAAGATCATAAAGATCCAAACCTTGTTTTTGTAGGGCCTCTATTCAACTGCATATAATTAGAATTTTAGACCTACAGCCATCCCTTTCCTGAACAATTTTTTTTTTCTTGCATCTCTTAGTAAAGCAGGAAGATTCAGTGATGATTTTTTTGAAATTTAGTTCCTAGTTGTATATTTGTCATCCAGGGTGCATGCACCTCTTACTGTCCTTTTTCAATGTCATATTTAAGAGTGTTCTGTTACCACTTCATTAAAGTAACCACATTGACTGTATATAGTGTATTGCTTTGCCCTGCTGTGGATTCATGTTTTAAAATAAATCCTTCATCCTTATAATAGATTTTTTTCGTATTTACATTCCCTAGGACTCCCTGCTCAAACTGAAAGATTACAAGCAATGCTTTGAACACTCAGAAGTTGCCTTGAATGAAGCAATTCAGCAGATGATTAATATGACAGCAGCTTCTGCTAAAGAAGAGTGGGTTGCTACAGTAACACAGCTGCTCACAGGAATAGATACTTCATTATCGTCAGTCAACAGCATCCTGAAAGACTCTTCTATAACACCAAGCCTCGTTCGATTAACGAACAACCTGATTCAGGTAATTTGTTCGCTTGCACTATGAAAAGAGGTATTGTGTGCTTACAGACCTTCAGACATGATAGAGCTGCTGTCTGAATTGCCACCCACTCACGGTGATGTTTCAGGTTACATTTTTGTTGGAGGAAGGTCGGGGAAGATGAGCATTGCCTTCATAGTCTTCATCTTGGTTTCAGTATGTTAGAGATGCACTGAGCACACCTGTGCTAGAATCAGTAACAGCAGGTACCTTTAAACACCAAACGGTCTAAAGTAATCAAAGAATGGTAGTAAGATAACCCAAAGAACAACACTATTTTCTTACGCTGTTTGAAATGGTTGTAATGCAAAGACTGAGCTGCCTGGGTGCAGTTTGTAAGTTACGACACTGATCCTTGGCTGTGTGTCCTTTGGGCTAGCAGACAAGATCTTCTAAGCCTTATGAACATGATAGAGTTGCTTGCCAAGTGCTGGCCAAGCTAAGGGTTCCTCCAGTAAAAACAGAGAGGGTGATGAAAAGAGGGCAGGAAAAAAGCGATGTGCGGACTTTTCCTAGTATTACGAATACAGCTAATTTTAGCCTTTTAAAGAAGGTACTTTCAAACCTTAAAACTACTGAATGAATATTTTTTCAGTCCAGATAACAAATGGCAGGCTCTCAGTTCCGTTAAGAAGCTGGTCTAGCTAATCTCAAAATTCAGTGTGCTTGCAACTCTTGAATTTCCATTTACTTCAGTAAAAGCCAAGGACCTTCACTACTCCCAAAATCATACTCTCATTCTGTAAAGCTGTATGTTTATCACTGTTATGGAATGTAATGGGATTTTGGAGAACAGAGTATTGATTGTAATATCCTAAATGATTTGTGTGGTAATAATAAATATGGACAAGGGGCAGTGGGCACAAACTGGAACACAGGAAGTTCCACCTGAACATGAGGAAGAGCAACTTTACTGTGAGAGTGACAGAGCCCTGGCACAGGCTGCCCAGAGAGGTTGTGGAGTCTCATCTGGAGAGATTCAAACCCACCTGGACGCATTCCTGTGCAACCTGCGCTGGGAGCACCTGCTTTAGTAGGGGGGTTGGACTGGGGGATCTCCAGAGGGTCCTTCCAACCGCTGCCATTCCGTGATTCTGTGAATGCATGAATCGGGTTTGAAGGCAGAAGAAATGGACAGAGTCCTCCTCGGATGCTGGCCATAGAAGACAGCTTGACCATTGTGATCCCTCAGCTTTATACTGAGCATGATGCACGTGGGACAGAATACTTCGGTCAGTTTTGGGTCACCTGTCCAGTCTGCTCCACGCTGCTGGTGCAACCCTTTTACGCCCTTTCACTTACGGTGCACAGGAAAGTTAGCAGAACCATGCATTGACCTTGGTTTCTATAGGAATATGTATAAGCAAGAGCCTTTCTGCATACCATTCATACCGCCAGCAATAACTATAAAAATCACGTTACCACTCCTAGAAGCAGGCACTGTCTGAAGAACATGCTGTTAATTTCAGAAAGTGTGGTAAGTTAGAAGAGACTTAACTGAAAAGTAAAATTACTAAAAAGAAAATTGGTTCTGTCCTAGCTTTGTGTCCCAGGAAAACCCTTCCCTGTATGAGTTGATCTTACTTGTAGGACTCTTACTGCCACTCATTGTGAGAAGCTGACACTCAACTTCAGATTATTTCCTTAGGGTAAAATGCATTACCAACTTTGGGTTGTTTGGGAAGGATTCACACCTGATGTTTATTTCATATCACTTTGTCTGTATAATGTCTGTTTCTTCATTAGATCATAGACTGCAGCATGGCAGTCCAGGAAGAACCAAAAGAACCATATGTCTCCTCAGTGCTTCCGTGGATTATCCTGCACAGGATCATCCAGCATGAGGAAGATACTTTTCGATCCCTTTGCTGCCAGCAGCAGCAGCAGCAGCAGCAGGGAGAAGAAGGTGGGTTAATTATTCACTTTTATGTATTGGAGCTGAGCTCCTTACCTCCTAGCTCTAGAATATAAATAAGAAAATACTTGTCATCTTATCTTGCTGACTGAAGGGAGTAGAAGGGTATGCAAACATCACTTTCTTATCACAGAGGAAACTTCTTTTTGCCAGATGAATTGTTGACTAGTGGAATTTAACTCAGTTCTGTGCTACCTAAATATTTTACCCACTTCTTTCTTGCAGTGAGTCCTGATACCCCTATGTTGCCTTCTTCACTCATGCTGCTGAACACTGCTCATGAGTATTTGGGAAGAAGATCCTGGTGTTGCAATTCAGATGGTGCTCTTCTCAAGTTCTATGTAAGTGTCAGCATCATAGAATAATTTAGGTTGGAAAGGACTTCTGAAAGGCATTTGGCCAACCCCCATCTCAAAGGACGGAACAACTTCAGAGTTTTATTAGATTGATTGTTGCCTTGTCTTCATGTTAAAAATACACTTTTAAATCCACTTTCCTTCTTCTCCCAGACAAATACATGAACCTTTCAGTCAGTTTAATCTGAATAGCAAAGGCTTGTTATTCCAGAGCCCTGTTCATTGGTATGCTTTCTAAACAGGAATTTTTGTGAGACAAGAGATGTCTTTGGATAACCAACGCTGTACTGTAAAAACATCTTAAACGGGAATTAGTAAATGATCTGCCTTACCCTGAAATAGAAAGCACTGGACAAGTGTTAAGTGATTATTCTGAGTACTTGGGAGAAATGTGGGCCTGTGTCAGCCGCTGATCATGATAAAACTTCAGTTGAATGACTTGGATTTTGTGATGCTTAGCTTCAGCAGATGCATTTTCTGCTCTTTAAAAATAAATGGAGGTAGTGTTTGAAGCCCATAAAAATTTCTGGTGCCTATCAGCATTCATCCAGGTGACTGGTAATATGGTAATTTGTCACTGTTGTATATTGTTTCCTGTGGTAAAGTCAGAGATTCTTTGGGTTTTATTTTTGGTAATGAACTTAGAAAACTGCTTGTAGCTTGTAATCTGTGGAAAGGGAATATCTGGATGCTGAATCTTTATCCAGTTTTATCTTCTTCTTCTGTGTCTGATAGCTCAGCCACACCCCTGCCCTACTTGCAGCAAACATTTACTCTAATTTAAATTTGCAATTTTATTTTAGATATTCAAGTAACATTTTACTCAGTAATAACTCTTAATTTTCAGCTGTTCTTGGGGAATTAAGAATGACAATTCTAATTTCACAACTGTTGAAGGTGAACGATCACCCCAAGTGTACTAGCTAGAGGGAGGGAGAGAGCATGAGGAATGTCAGGAAAAGTAACAGACAAAACAAAATCCCATATTTCCTGCTTATTTCTCAAATGTTTTGCTGGAAGATGAGCTGTCTGTGTGGATGGAGCATGCTTCCTGCTCCAATATTCCAGCAGTGACCATGGCTTTTGTTCCCCAACCGAGAAGTAAGTTAGGCAGGATAGAAATGGCAAACTTTGGGCAAGACGTGGTGTTTCAGCAGTGTGTTCTGGTGGGTGTGCGCTTCAGTCTGTCGGACAGGAAAAAAAGCAAGTGGGCTGAGCAGAGTTTGCTGTAGGAGCAGATAACCCTGATTCCTCACAAGGAGAGTGATGCCAGAAAGTAACCAAACCATAGCATGGAGAGTGAGCCGGTTAATTTCCCGGGAATGAGTACCAGTGATTGGAAAAATGCTGTTGAAGTGATTGCCAGTAATGTTGCATAGCTCTTCTTCCTGAAAGAGACCAATTTTCATGTATACCATGCCTTTATTTCCTCAGAGTTCAAATATCGGATAAGGATTTTGCAGTTAGGTAGATTTAACACTCGTAATTGATGGTATTAGAAACAGAATTCTACTCAATTATGCCTAGGTGAGACAGACGTGACATGACAATGCAAACTTCTGTTTCCTCCCATGTGCTGTTAATCAGCCTCAATTATATTCAAGTCTAATTTTCTTTTTTCTCCTAGTCCAATAACACAAGGATAAAAGGGATTTAAAATAATGGACCGAAGGAGTAAAGGGAAATAGTGTTATACGTGGTCACGTTAGATGTTTTCTGTTGGACAACGTGGAGTTCATCATGAATTCATTATAATGTGTCATACCTCTGAAGATACGCAAATTTAGATACCGCTAAAGATAACCGTCTTGTGCTTTGAAGGATAATGTAATCATTCATATGAAGTAAAAATGCAAAGAAGAGTTTCTTCAAAGCTTTTGTGAAGTATTGCATAACTTACTTTGTTCATTATAGGGTTGTTCCGAGGTTTGATTTTGGTTTTGTTGTTCTCCAGAACACAAATATTGCTGGTTCAAGATATAGAAGGAACTTGGGCAGAAGTCTTATTTGTGCTGAAAGAGGTGGGGTGATTATCCTTGACATACCTTACCATCTTGTCAAAGATGTTAAATATAAAAATGGATGCAGCAGAGATGTGGATAGTTGGTAGCAGGGATGTGGATAGCTGGCAGCAAAGCTGAGCAACTCGGTAGATGGACTTTTTTAACCAAAATTACTGTAGCTACTGCTTTCAGATGAAGCTTGAGATGTTTTAAATTTGTATAAAGCAAAATTAAATTTCTAAGAACACTCTTCTGTCATCCCAGACTGAGAGACCAAATTTCAAGCTTTAGCGACCTTTAAGTGGAAGAACGTGGGCGTAGTCTTTGCTTTTAAAAATACCTTGAAGGGTGATTTCTTCTTAGAGAGTCAAGGAGTCAAGAATCATGCTCATTTATGTTAGACAATCAAACTGATACTCAAAAGTCTTAATTGTGAGAACTCTTATGTTAAAAGAAAAATTAAGAACAGTAAGAAGGACAGCATATCTAAGTATTAGAATAAAAAAGTTACGTTCTCTGTTTGGAAGGTGGTTTTCTAAAATCTGGTCAGTAATAGAAATGAACTTGAGTGATGTAAAATTGAAAATAAACCCGAGAACAGTTTATTTCCTGTCATAATTCCATCGTTCTGTGGACTTACCTCGCTGAGAGGAATAATTGTTTTCTTCTGATTTTCTCCTCTGTTTTGCTTCTTGCAGTAGTAGTTTATTTTGTTGCTAGGATTTGAAAGAGACTAATATAAGAATAACAAGTGGTCTGATAGTACTGTATGTCATTCACAAGCTGAGGAAAACTGGGGCTACTTCTCTAAAATTGCTGCTAAAATAACCCTGTGGGATTCCATATTCATCTTGCCTCAGTGATTCTAAGTTGCTCACTTCACAGAACCGAATTTGTCAAGTGTGACACAAAGTGTGCGCATTTTCAATATAGGTGAATACTATTTAACATGTAAGAAAGAGCATATTTAACTGTCAGCCAGAAAAATTCAATTTTGAATTTTGCAATTAAATTTGGTAATTTGTTTCTTCCAAATCGCAAGAGTACAGATTTGCAGGCCATCGTCTGTCCTCAGTTATGCATCTGGAATGCTATTGATCACTCACAGACCCCGTGCGGCGTTACCTGGATTTGGCCCTAAAGCCGTGATGTATTTGGCTGTTCTGCTGTTCATAAATTTGACTTGTTTGATTATACATGCCTTGATTTTATACCACAGACTGGAAAAAATAGTCATTCTATTGTTTTCATGTTATTAACTAAATGTAACTTCAAATATACATACAGAGTTCATCTATTGAAAAAAGATGATAAGAATGAAGAATTACTTCAGTCCTTTGCTTCCCTGTGACTAAATGCTGATCTTCGCTCTGTTGTTCGGATGGGTGTGTTAGAAGATCTGATATGCTCCAGAAATGGGTGTCTGGACCATAAAGCTGCAGCATTATTAGATGAAAGGAGTTGCCCATTCATTGTTGACCTTTTTAAGATTATTTGTTGAGGTTTAGTTGTTACACCAGAAAAGAAATTTCCTGTGGTTGAAGGAGAATATTTCTATGTGTATTGCGATTTCCTCGCTTTATCCTTAGCTTAGAAAATGAAGTGCAGTCAGCTTTTTACTGTGCAGAGTACTGACGGTCTGGGATAGCTTGGCTGTTGGCAAAACCCAGATAATACAGTACTGTGGCATTCATTGGGCAGGGCTCTACAGGGATATTTCAGTGGCGCTTTACAGATCCAGCTTGACTTCATTGAGGTTTATTACCTTCAGCCAAGAGAAAATCAATATTAGGTCTACATAGAGCTACGCACGAATCTCTTAATTTCCCTTCTCAGCACTCCCTGGAGCTTATTAGCCACAGCCCAGTGCCAGACCCCATCTTGCCTCTGCATTTGAGCAGCAGTGTGGCTAAAATAGTAATTTAGACAGCTAAGAAGGATGGCGTGGAGAGCCTGAGGGGTTCTGCAAGAGATGGCTCGCCCTGGTAGGGCTGGAGCTAATGAATAGTGTTTGAACTGAGGCTGATTCAGTGTAGGACTATTAGATTATCTCTGCATCCTACTCTCCTCAGTCTCCCTGGTATTAGGAGCATAATGCTGATACACCTGAGTTGCTTCTGCACACATCTGCCTTGGGTCCAGAGGGCTTACTAGCTCAGGCGCTGTGCTCTGTGAAAATAGATAGCCTGTTTCCAGACTCGAGCTTGCCCTCAGATGCAGTGCTCCTAAGTGATAAATCGAAATTGTGTCTGTATAGCGTGCCTGTATCCACAGCCTGGGGAGTCTGATAGTATCCCCTGTGAACCTGGATAAACTACAGATAATTGAGAGCTGAGAATGTATTTACAGCTAGATCTTTGCAGATATCATCAGGTAGTTTGAACAAAATCTTCAGTTTTCAGTCACAGAATTGCCCACGTCTTAAAATAAAATATAATGTGGCATTAATGAGCACAAGAGTTTAGTTTCCAGAGACAAGGGGGTGTTAGAAGGGTAAGGAAAGGCAAAGATTAAATGAGATTAATTATGTGAAGAGAAAGGCAGCTTCAAGAATGTTTTATAGTGTGTTTTATAGACTAGTGTTAAATGATCACAGTTGTATCGCTTGTGGCCCAAGGTGGTATGCAAGAGATGTTAGTATGTAAGGTAAGTCCTTTAGTCCAATAGTTAGTCTGAATTATTAAGAACAATTCCGGATTATACCAAGAATTTAAAAAGTGAATAAGAACACAGGAGATTGTTTTGAACACTGTTCAAGTGAGAATTCTACTGGTGTTTGAGATTTTGTTTGCAGCAGTAGAAATATCATGTTTTTGTTAGAGTATCCTGTGATGCTTACATCTTCCTTTCAACCTGTTTATCTACACTTTTCGTGAATTTCAAACCTTGTTCACAAGTTCTTAGAGGAAAAGTAGTGGAAATAAGGTGTCTGCTGTGACTCAAAGATGATTGTTGTGACTCACAATTTCATTGGAATGCCTTCTAAGAATTGTCTTTACTCTTATTTTTCGGGGTTTGGCTCTTACTAAATGATAACTTGTTCTTAGCACAGATCTTTTAAGCAGAAGAGAATTACCATTTTATAGTTAATCTCAGCACTTACAAAAGACCTTCTTACGTGTAGAATGTCAGAATTTTGCCTTGTGGTGATGTGCAGTATTTGTTGTGTCAGGAAAGCCAGTCATGATGAGAAGCTTCTTGTATCATGCATCATATGCATGAATAATTGAGTTTACAATCCTAGATGTTGAAAAATGATGAATGGTGATAAACAGGCAGCTCATGTACTGTAAAAGTAATATGATGAGCTTTTCTACGAATTGCAAATAGGTGAATGTTTTGCATTTTCAATTTATGAAAATTGCAGTTGAGGAGACTCCTCCGAGTTAACCAGTGTGTTGAGGAATGGGTGTGGCTGGCTTGGAGAATCCAGATCTTAGTGAAGTGAGTAAATGAAAGTTGATGCTTTCTACCAGAGGAAAAATGTTAAAGGAAATTACTTAGCAGTTAATAGAACTCTCCTGGTAGTATACAGCTTCCTAAAACTTTAGAGGCAAATCACAATGGAGAAGTCGGGTGTTTTTCTGTACCCTTCAGTCTTCCAAATGCCTATTACAGTAGAAGCATTTCTCTTCTACCACCTCAAAGAAGTTTTCTTTAGACATAACACATGCTCTGATGCTGGGGATGACATGACATACTGCTGTTGGTTGTGTAAGGTATTATGAGTGTAATTTCTACTTACACATATAATGTTTTAATTTAAATTTCATAGCGGAACATGTTGGAATTGATTCTTAAGACTCAGTGATTAAGTGTTGAGTTTTGTTTTTGTTTTGAAGTAAAGATCCAAAATCTCACTACATAGATTATTCTTAGTGAACATGTTTTTATTGACTTTGAAATGTCTTCCTGGAATGTGGGTCTTTTTTGTTTGCTTTTTAAGGAAGCTTAGTGAAAATTTTCAAAGAATTACCTTTTGGCCTTCAGTTGCAGTTTTCGTCAATGAATGTTTTAGAGTAATAGCATCTTCCAAAATATGCTACTGATGGGTACTTTTTCTTGTAATGTTGAAGTTAAAGATAGCAACTTGCTACAGTGTTTAGTCATTTGGGATCAATCCAGCCACTTTCCTTGGTGTGTAGCCATCTGTATAATACTATTCATACTGTGCAATTCTGTATCCCTTTCAGCCAGATTTTCATTAGCTGTCCCTTCTTTTTCCGCAGAGTCCTCTCCATCCCCCTTGTTCCATGCAGAGGAAGTTGATGTTTGTGAATTAGGGCAGAAATTCTTCTGTGCCTTTTCCTTATTCACAGGGTTGACAGGCTGTAGTGTTTATATTCACAGAAGCAACTTGGTGTCTAGTGGAAAACTTTGAATGAGCTTAAGTTTGAAACCTTAAGCCGACATCTAATCTCTTGAGACAAGAGTTCATGAATTAGCATAGGAAAAAAATAAAAGCACTTTATTGCAGTTACAGTGCCATTGAAATTACTTGTATGAGACTAGTTTGTAGAAATCTGGGTAATATTTGATTGTACTTGGGGAAAAATACGTGTAGTCCCTTAATGTTGTTTTCATCATCTGCTTTCAGACAACTTGGTAACTTATTGCAATCTTCAGCTCGCAGATGACTTTTTCATTGGTATTTGTGGTGTTGTAGGTTCAGGTACTACAAAAAGAACTTGCAGCATCCACTTCTGAAGATACTCATCCATACAAAGAAGAGCTGGAAACAGCCTTGGAACAGTGTTTTTATTGTTTATATGGTTTCCCTAGCAAAAAAAGCAAAGCAAGGTACCTAGAAGAACATTCAGTACAGCAGGTAAGATAAGTATTGTTTAATATCAGTGGAATATCCTGAAGTGATGAAAGATACACCCTTATTTGCTTTTAATGCACCTTAATGTATTTTGGAGAAAGATTACTTTTATTTCCTTTTAAATTTTATGTGTTGTATCTATTGTAGAAAATTAACTCATTTAAAAAAATAGGAAGCCTTTGTGGATATAGAGGGTCAGATACTTGAAATTAAATGCTAGTATAGTCTTATTCACAGTAGTCTGCCATTTTGAAACTCTTGACAAATTGATTTTATTGAGCTATGACTTTCCTGTTTTCAACAGAGAAGAAGTTCGAGTTTGAGGAAAATTAGAGATGAAAAAAGTCAGCTTGAGAGAAGAAAACTTAGCAGCCACCCTTGCANAAATGCTAGTATAGTCTTATTCACAGTAGTCTGCCATTTTGAAACTCTTGACAAATTGATTTTATTGAGCTATGACTTTCCTGTTTTCAACAGAGAAGAAGTTCGAGTTTGAGGAAAATTAGAGATGAAAAAAGTCAGCTTGAGAGAAGAAAACTTAGCAGCCAGCCTTGCAGTTTATGAAAGTGAAAAATGTCACTGTTAAAAATTATGCAAGTAAATTATGTTATAGCTTATTTTGACATCTGTGATGGTAAATATCTGGTAGCTGTTTATGAGAAAGGTGTGAAATTCAGTTGAGTTTGGGAGAACAACAACTACAAGGTGCCTTGGGAAGAGGGCCGTAGTATTAAGGAAGGGACAAAAAAAGCGGGTCAGCAGTCCTCTGCCTTGAAACATCACTGATTTTGTTCAAAAACTTCAGATGATTTTTGTGTTTACCAAATGCAAGTGATCATAGAATTATAAATGAAAAACAGTTTCATACAAGCAAAACAATTATCTGGCTCCTTTGAACAGACTTTTTAAAATACACAAATACCATTATGTTATTAGTCATTGAATATCTGTGAATTCTGTCTCTTAAACTTACCTGTTAGAAAATTAAGATAATGAGAAAATGGGAGTAACTAAGAAAAAAGAAAGTGTAAGACTACCCTCTGTCCTCTTCCCCCCCAACCCCCAATCTGTTACATTTGGGCCATTCTGGATGAAAAAGTCCTTACTGAAATAATGACAGATTTTTAGTAATGTGACTTCCCTGTTTTCAGTACAGAAGCAGCAGTTAAGGAATAAGATGGACAATAAAAGGAGAAAAACTTAGTCTAACAGAAGAGAACTGCAGTTTTAAAATTTTTTTTCTTTTACTGTTTTCAGGAAAGAAAAATGGAGGCAAAATGAGGAATAAATTCTGAAAGTATCTTTCTGTAGAGAGTTTGAAGATTTTTTTGAATCTCAGAATTTTGTCTGATTCCCATTTCATTTATTCTTAATTGAGTTTGAAATTGAAGGTGTATGGCTTTTCTCCATGTCTTACCCATGATCTCAGTGTTACTCAGGATGCTTGCAATTTGATTCTTGCTTATAAACAACTTTTCCGAGCAACTCTTCTAAGCAAATAGAATTACTTTATTTTTTCAGTGACATACACTTAGTTACAGCCCAATACCTTAGTCTTTTAAATCAGTGAGCAGTATGTTATATGCGTGAGCAGCATAAGTTAATGGTGCCTTTAGTTGTTCTGTGCTTGGGATGTTTGATTTCTTTCCTCCTAGAGTCATATGTATATTCTTACGAACTAGAAAAGCCATAGTAACTCATTGTTAGTAGACTTTTAAATTTTGGAATCTGAGATAATTTTTTTCCCCTCTCATCTACATCTGTCTTCAGGTTGATCTAACATGGGAAGATGCTTTGTTCATGTTTGAATATTTTAAGCCTAAAACTCTCCCGGAATTTGATAGTTACAAAACCAGTACTGTGTCTGCCGATTTGGCCAACCTTTTAAAGAAGACTGCTACAATTGTTCCTCGAACAGACAAGCCTATGCTGAGCCTAGATACTGTATCTGCCTATATTGAAGGAACGTGCAGCAAGGTATAATTAATTGCTTTTTTAAAAAAATTGAGAGGAGTAAAAATTATTATTGTTATTTTTATGTTGACTTTGAGATAGTTAGGGGAATGCTTTATTCTGTGATGCTGGATTTCCTCAGGTAATTACACTTAAATAAAATAAGAATGACCCCACCAAAGCTTTTAGTCTTGGAAGGGCAAGATGTAATGTTGATTAGTATGGAGTCAGTATGAGATGTGCCTTAGTGTTTATAAGTGCTCTGTGTATCTGTGAAATGATTTCACTGTCTTCGTATTCAATACCTTCATGTTCTGTGATGAAAAGGCTACTTTCACTACAAGGAAGAAGCAAGTGTGCAGCTCATTTAATATGAACGTTTTATTTAATATGAGTGTTTACTTTTATTTATTTTCAGGCACCGTCTCTCCCGGATGGTGCAGACTATTCTCCACCAGTGGTGACGGAGTTGTACTATCTTTTGGCAGACTATCATTTCAAGAATAAAGAACAGTCTAAGGCCATTAAATTTTACATGCACGACATTTGTATTTGTCCAAACAGGTCAGTATTATTGAATCCTGCTCCACATCACTCATTCTTCTCACTTCATTCAGTACTGAAAAGCAGACAACAAAATATTTTGGTTTCAGTAGTTAAAAAACCCACCAAACTAAAAAAACTGTGTGCAATCCATTATCATAGGTTGATTGTGTAATTAAGGGCATCTCTAAAACAACTAAACAAACAAAACAGAACCCAAAACCTAGTGTTAAATATTTGGTTGTTTTGAAATTAAAACCAAAGAATGGAAGGAGGTGGGAGGAGGCTAAATTAGAATAATAACTGAGAAGGGCAAGGACCGAATCGATATTTCTCTTTTCCACTTTTTGTGCTTTGTTTTGGCATGTTCATACATGACAAGAAATGAAAAATGTCGCTGTTTAATACTGTAGCTGTAGCACAAATAGCATTCTTTAGTGGATTAACTGTTTAGGCTGACCTCTCTAATAGTATTGATCTTGCTGCTAAAGAACTACTCAGAGAAAGCAAGCTCAAGTAAAGTTTTTAAGTGATACTTAAACACCTTGTTTCTTGATAATTTACAATTTACTGAAATACCACGAAGATTAAGCTCTTTCATCTTCAAAGTAAAGCATGTTTTGAGTAATCTTCTAAAATGATATTAATCTTTAAATGTACTGGTTAAATGTAGGGTTTGTGTATTAGATGTTAGCTATAATTTTAATTCTTGAAGTTCATAGATCAGAGTCAGTGACAAAA
This sequence comes from Steatornis caripensis, assembly GCA_013398225.1. NCBI lineage: Eukaryota > Metazoa > Chordata > Aves > Caprimulgiformes > Steatornithidae > Steatornis > Steatornis caripensis. The sequence goes on along the minus strand of VZSC01019815.1, from coordinate 281,052 downwards.
ACCCTGGTTTAATAGATTTGAGACAAGAAAACTTATTTCTAAATCCAATCATATAACAGATACAAAAGGGAAGGTGAAGGCACAGAGCAATTTTACATGTGAAATCTAGAGAGGAAATAACTGTAATTTAATGTTATTGAATCTTCTAGTCTGGGAACTGTGGTTAGCAGATTGCTAAAACTTTTGTTTGAAGCCTGATAAAGAAATTACCAACCACCCGCCATTTTTCTGAAATTTTGATACTTTAAAACCTAAATTAATAAATAGATGAATGGAACGTATTTTTACTTTAATGTGTGATATCTTGTTGCTCAGAAGATGCTTGATGTGGTAGCATAGTATTTTTACCCCAGTCACATGAAATGTTACTTCTTCAAATGTCTGTATTGTACCTCCCCTCCATTCCCCTCAGGAATCTTGGCTATTGAGGTCACTTGACCCAGAAATGAGTTTTCAGTTGAAATCAGCAAGAAATTACAAGGAAAAATGTGAGAACATTATGATTATTCCTTTGGTGTTAGAATCGTGGTAAAATTGAAAAATTCCTGAGCTGTTGACTCCAGATGTTAATGTGAGATTATGGAATACGGAAACTACTCTTCAGACTATATTGTCAATGATCTAATAAACACAGGACTAGATCCTGAACAGTCCCCTTAGTAAGCAATCTTTATTTTTCATCAGAATTTTCCTACATGAATGCATTTTGTTTTTTGTGATTTTTGTGTTGGAAAATGGTGATGGTGATAAAGAACATTCACAGTTCGGTCCAGCAATACAAAATGTCATAACGGCTTTCTGCTAGCCTACAGAAATAAAGGGTGACGATGTTTGGACAGGAGAGCATGGTTACTGAGAAAAGAAATCGATGGGTGTGCTGCCATTAGAAGTACAGTTATGCTATGGCAAATAAACCTTGTTGTTTCATCTATTTTTCATGTGTGACAATTACTGGGGACAGTGCTTTATTAGGAAATCATTTTTAATAAAATCAGTATGATTTAGGCTATACAGCCTCTGTTCCACTATGAGGGGAGGAAGAGATGCAGAAATCTGTTTCGAGAGAGCATATGATGTAAAGAAGAGAAAGTTAACAAAATTAATCTTGTCTGTGCCATTCAGTGTAATGTTTAGGGGAGAAATTGTTCATGTGTTATGCTGTTGCTTGCATAGGTTTGATTCCTGGGCTGGCATGGCTCTGGCTCGGGCAAGTCGTATTCAGGACAAGCTGAACTCTAATGAATTGAAAAGCGATGGCCCAATCTGGAAGCACTCTACTCCCGTCCTGAATTGCTTCAAGCGAGCCCTAGAGATTGACAGCTCTAATCTCTCCTTGTGGATAGAATATGGCACGATTTCCTACGCACTACATTCTTTTGCATCCCGACAGCTTAAGCAGTGGAAATCAGAACTCCCTCCTGAAGTTGTGCAGCAGGTGGGGATCTGAGAGCAGTATGAAATTTTAAATATTTTAAATTATCTTTTCTAATGTAGTAACTTCTAAAATTAACTATTTACTTGCTGTATACGACATATTTAGGCTGTATGGTTACTTAGTAATATTGGAAATTCTAATATTAATTCATATAAACTGCTGGTGTCAAGCAGTATTTAAAGGATTTTTTTCTTTCTTTTTTCTATGTGAAATTAGTTTGAGCTTGATCTTTGAATTATCTTTCAAAGGTGACCCAAAATTATTGTAGCCTTCTAGAAAGGGGAATTATATTTACCTTACCTTTCTGTAAATTTCATACAGTCCAGGAAAAGGTGAAATATATACATATTTAAATAGTGTGAAGAGCAGCAATTACTCTGGTATCTGTGTCCGTATGTCATCTCTTGTATGGGCTATTTACTTAAAAGATCAAAATGAAGAGGTTGACAGAATTTTCTTAGAACAAGTTGTAAATTCATTAGCTCTTTATGTGTGACAATGATGAAAAAGTTAGAGTTGTTATGAAGTGTATTGCTAAGCCAAAATGAGCAATTCTAAATACTCTCTGACAGTGATAAGAGTTGCTAGGGGAAATGTTTTTCTGGACCAGTAAACTCTTATTTCTGATTTAACTATTCTGATCTACAAATATTATGTAGTCCACAATTAGAAGCAAAATGAAAAAAAGAAGTGCTGCTCCTGAGCATCTGCTGTAATTTCTAAAAACTTCTAGTGTTTGAGCTATAGAGAATGGTATTGGGAACATCCTTTGTTTCCAGGAGGATGTATTTACAGCAAGGTGATGGGTCTTGCATCTGAGCTGCCTGTATAACTGTGTTAACATTGCACTTCCCATAGACACTTACACAGCATTCGACTCTGTAAGAAGAAGGATGATGTAAGCAAGCATGTTAAAGGAGAACAAATGGTTTATTTGAAATGACAGCTAACAGTAGAGTTTTCTTTGAGAGTTATTACATCCAAGACCTCCAAAACTAACTGCTTAGAAAATGAAGTTATTAGATTTTATGCCTTCGATCTATCAAAAGTTNCTACTCAGAGAAAGCAAGCTCAAGTAAAGTTTTTAAGTGATACTTAAACACCTTGTTTCTTGATAATTTACAATTTACTGAAATACCACGAAGATTAAGCTCTTTCATCTTCAAAGTAAAGCATGTTTTGAGTAATCTTCTAAAATGATATTAATCTTTAAATGTACTGGTTAAATGTAGGGTTTGTGTATTAGATGTTAGCTATAATTTTAATTCTTGAAGTTCATAGATCAGAGTCAGTGACAAAAACCCTGGTTTAATAGATTTGAGACAAGAAAACTTATTTCTAAATCCAATCATATAACAGATACAAAAGGGAAGGTGAAGGCACAGAGCAATTTTACATGTGAAATCTAGAGAGGAAATAACTGTAATTTAATGTTATTGAATCTTCTAGTCTGGGAACTGTGGTTAGCAGATTGCTAAAACTTTTGTTTGAAGCCTGATAAAGAAATTACCAACCACCCGCCATTTTTCTGAAATTTTGATACTTTAAAACCTAAATTCATAAATAGATGAATGGAACGTATTTTTACTTTAATGTGTGATATCTTGTTGCTCAGAAGATGCTTGATGTGGTAGCATAGTATTTTTACCCCAGTCACATGAAATGTTACTTCTTCAAATGTCTGTATTGTACCTCCCCTCCATTCCCCTCAGGAATCTTGGCTATTGAGGTCACTTGACCCAGAAATGAGTTTTCAGTTGAAATCAGCAAGAAATTACAAGGAAAAATGTGAGAACATTATGATTATTCCTTTGGTGTTAGAATCGTGGTAAAATTGAAAAATTCCTGAGCTGTTGACTCCAGATGTTAATGTGAGATTATGGAATACGGAAACTACTCTTCAGACTATATTGTCAATGATCTAATAAACACAGGACTAGATCCTGAACAGTCCCCTTAGTAAGCAATCTTTATTTTTCATCAGAATTTTCCTACATGAATGCATTTTGTTTTTTGTGATTTTTGTGTTGGAAAATGGTGATGGTGATAAAGAACATTCACAGTTCGGTCCAGCAATACAAAATGTCATAACGGCTTTCTGCTAGCCTACAGAAATAAAGGGTGACGATGTTTGGACAGGAGAGCATGGTTACTGAGAAAAGAAATCGATGGGTGTGCTGCCATTAGAAGTACAGTTATGCTATGGCAAATAAACCTTGTTGTTTCATCTATTTTTCATGTGTGACAATTACTGGGGACAGTGCTTTATTAGGAAATCATTTTTAATAAAATCAGTATGATTTAGGCTATACAGCCTCTGTTCCACTATGAGGGGAGGAAGAGATGCAGAAATCTGTTTCGAGAGAGCATATGATGTAAAGAAGAGAAAGTTAACAAAATTAATCTTGTCTGTGCCATTCAGTGTAATGTTTAGGGGAGAAATTGTTCATGTGTTATGCTGTTGCTTGCATAGGTTTGATTCCTGGGCTGGCATGGCTCTGGCTCGGGCAAGTCGTATTCAGGACAAGCTGAACTCTAATGAATTGAAAAGCGATGGCCCAATCTGGAAGCACTCTACTCCCGTCCTGAATTGCTTCAAGCGAGCCCTAGAGATTGACAGCTCTAATCTCTCCTTGTGGATAGAATATGGCACGATTTCCTACGCACTACATTCTTTTGCATCCCGACAGCTTAAGCAGTGGAAATCAGAACTCCCTCCTGAAGTTGTGCAGCAGGTGGGGATCTGAGAGCAGTATGAAATTTTAAATATTTTAAATTATCTTTTCTAATGTAGTAACTTCTAAAATTAACTATTTACTTGCTGTATACGACATATTTAGGCTGTATGGTTACTTAGTAATATTGGAAATTCTAATATTAATTCATATAAACTGCTGGTGTCAAGCAGTATTTAAAGGATTTTTTTCTTTCTTTTTTCTATGTGAAATTAGTTTGAGCTTGATCTTTGAATTATCTTTCAAAGGTGACCCAAAATTATTGTAGCCTTCTAGAAAGGGGAATTATATTTACCTTACCTTTCTGTAAATTTCATACAGTCCAGGAAAAGGTGAAATATATACATATTTAAATAGTGTGAAGAGCAGCAATTACTCTGGTATCTGTGTCCGTATGTCATCTCTTGTATGGGCTATTTACTTAAAAGATCAAAATGAAGAGGTTGACAGAATTTTCTTAGAACAAGTTGTAAATTCATTAGCTCTTTATGTGTGACAATGATGAAAAAGTTAGAGTTGTTATGAAGTGTATTGCTAAGCCAAAATGAGCAATTCTAAATACTCTCTGACAGTGATAAGAGTTGCTAGGGGAAATGTTTTTCTGGACCAGTAAACTCTTATTTCTGATTTAACTATTCTGATCTACAAATATTATGTAGTCCACAATTAGAAGCAAAATGAAAAAAAGAAGTGCTGCTCCTGAGCATCTGCTGTAATTTGTAAAAACTTCTAGTGTTTGAGCTATAGAGAATGGTATTGGGAACATCCTTTGTTTCCAGGAGGATGTATTTACAGCAAGGTGATGGGTCTTGCATCTGAGCTGCCTGTATAACTGTGTTAACATTGCACTTCCCATAGACACTTACACAGCATTCGACTCTGTAAGAAGAAGGATGATGTAAGCAAGCATGTTAAAGGAGAACAAATGGTTTATTTGAAATGACAGCTAACAGTAGAGTTTTCTTTGAGAGTTATTACATCCAAGACCTCCAAAACTAACTGCTTAGAAAATGAAGTTATTAGATTTTATGCCTTCGATCTATCAAAAGTTCAGTCTTACTGTCTTGCGGCCTCTTGGCAATGCGGGACTTGCTGAAGAATTTGAGGGATAATGCTGGAGTTATTTCGTATTATCAGGTAAAAGGTACAATACAGAGTAGCCGTCTTAAGTTGTGGATTAAATAAGAACGTTTATTTAGGAGTACTTGAATTATCTTTTTTTCAAGTGAATATATTACAATGGCATAATTTACTAAGAGAAGCTCTATTATAATATGCGATAAATTGGAACAGTATAATCTTCCTTCCAGGGATATATCTCGTCAGGATTGTGTTTCTGATACATAAAAACCTTATTATTCTCTTACAAAATATTTAGGAAAGGAAAGGCTGTGTTATAGTTCTTGAAGTGCAGTAGATGCTTAGGATACTGTTATAGCCCAACAGGTTAAATTTATGAACTACTTTTTTCAAAGAGAGAAAATTACATTAATGTATCTTTTGACCTGTTTTTTTATGTGACTTTATTGGCGGCCAACCATAATTTATGCTGCTGGTTTTAATTTCTTTGGGGAGGGGAGGGAGTATTCTTGCCATATTCAGCTCAAAATTAGATGCATTGCAAGCAAAATAAAATACGTTTCTTCACAAATGATAGTGGTCCATAGTGGCTCTAGCAGACTTTAGTTGGAGAACAAAACAGATAATTTATTTTTCTTTGAAGAGTTAAGATAATTACAGCTCTGAAGAAGTGGTAAAATTACTTTTTGTAGACATGTATATCGGTTTGTTATTTTTCAGATTTATATTTAGATGCATATTCTTACACTTCTGTCTTACTGTTTTGTTCTGGTTATTTGTGTCAGCAGTTACTGGAATGAACAAAAACCTATCTGTATCACATTTCGTGGGCTGTCAGGATGTATTTGATCACTTTGATATGTTCTGTGTCTTTTAGGTTGAAAATGTTTAAATGATGTACCTTGTTTATGCATTTTTATATGAAGGATTGTATTTTTAGATTTTCTCATCCCAGCCACAGTGAATTCATGTATTCTCAACACTTCATTCGATCACAGATGGAGGAGCGTCGAGACAGTATGTTGGAGACAGCCAAATTGTGCTTTACGTCAGCATCTCGCTGTGAGGGAGATGGTGATGAAGAGGAGTGGCTTATTCACTACATGCTGGGAAAGATTGCAGAGAAACAGAAACAGCCTCCTGTTGTCTATCTGCTTCATTACAAACAGGCAGGTCATTACTTGCATGAGGAGGCCGCCCGATATCCAAAGAAGATTCACTACCATAATCCACCAGAACTTGCCATGGAAGCATTGGAGGTAAAAGAAAGTTAAATATGTAGGCTTGAAAACCTTGTTCTCTGCAGGTAATGGAATACCAATTATTATTAGTTCATATTATTAGCCTAAATCAATTTCTTTGAGTACTCCACAGACATGTCCCCAAAACCCAAAACTAAGCCTGCTATTACCAGTATGTTTAGTCAAAAAAAGAGTATAAAATAAGTGTGAAGCAGCCACTCTGTGTTGTCACACAGCAAAACAAGGAAGGATGGTAAGTGGCATAATGCCATTCTTTCTGCCATCTTTGAATCTGTAAATGCTGCAATATTAAAAGATGTGTGTTTAGGTACATGGTGCTCTGGTTCTGGGAACATTTACAAGGCTAACTTAGAGAATAAAATGAAGCCTGTTGTTCAGGCTGGGTTTGCTTTAAAGACATTTTCTGTACACATATGTATACAATACTCAGTATTGGACAGACAGGCAGAAATTCCCCTTCTGAATTTTGCTGCACACAGTTCATTAGTCAGTTTTTATCAAAATCAAATGTGGATAGGTTTCACAAGCATCTCATACCTATGAAAGCATAGGTTCATGTGTGAGTTGGAATAGTAGTCATAACACCTTTGCTTTCACTGTATTGCCTGGTAAAAATAGTGGATCTAGAACATACCCAGTGGTGACTGGCTTCCAAGGAGGCCAGGCCTGCTTTCATTGTTGCATTCCATAGGTTGCAGCTGTAAAATTTTTACAGTGTTCAGATCTTGTAATTTACAGGCAGTGTTCAAAGGCAGGACAAGTCCTGCTCAGGTAAGTTTAGGTAACAGATGGCTGTCGTTACTACCTCCTGCAGTTTCTACAGAGAAGTGACTTTCGTAATAGTTTGCAGAGCTATGAATTCTCTACTCACCAAATGGACTTTGATATTTTCTAGGTATACTTTCGACTTCATGCTTCTATTTTGAAACTTGTGGGGAAACCAGACTCTGGAGTTGATGCAGAGATACTCGTTAGTTTCATGAAAGAAGCTTCTGAGGGACCATTTGCCAGGGGTGAGGAGAAGAACACCCCAAAAGCTGCAGAAAAGTGAGTGCTAATTTCCAGGAGTATCCTCTGAAAGTATACTTAAAAACTTCTGCATAATAAACTATTAAAATGAAGCTGAATGAAATACAAACCAAAGTGATTAGAATTAATTCTAATATTTGCAGTTTTCAGGTATCAGTAGCGGAAAGATTATACGCTACGCTGAGATTTTCTCATTAATTGGCACCGTGTAGATGGGAAGGGAACAAAATAGAACAATTTTGATCTTGTGATCCGTTTTGAAGCTACTGTTTTTATTTATTAATAAAAAGACATTTTCTTAATCATCTAATGCAAAAGCAAATGATCTTTCTTTTAAAGGGTAAGAGACTTTAGTTCTTATAAGTTGTCTCATTAACAACTGCAAAATAAAGAATGTTTTACTGTTGACCAGTGGCAAGAGAAGAACATAACCTGTACTAAAAATCCACCGTTTGTTAGCAGGATTCGACTACTGTATTGGAAACGTCATAAGAACATGTAGTCTCCTTTAATTCTTTGTATATGTCCCTAGTATGTTAACGCTTTAATGTTTTTTTTCTTGCCCCTCCCAGGGAAAAAGCTTGCATGATTGATGAAGACTCTCACTCTTCAGCTGGAACAGTGCCAGGCCCTGGGACTTCCCTCCCCTCATCCTCCGGTCCAGGTCTGACATCCCCACCTTACACAGCCACTCCAGTTGACCACGATTACGTCAAATGTAAAAAACCCCGTCAGCAGGCAACGCCGGACGGTACAGTCCCTGTTCTCAATACTGGCAGCACAGGGAGGTGCTCTAATCATGGGGGGTTTGACCAGCAATGATCAAACTGCTCATTTGAAGGAGGGTGATGGGTCTGTGGTAACACGGGCAATATTGAAGCTCATTACCTTTATAAATTCAGTGCTTTAAATAGAATCAATGTACAGTCAGAGCTTTAAATACAAAATTCAGAGTTGCCACCTGCCACCACTGGCACCTGTCACTTAGTCAAAATGGGAATGTCAATAGCAGGGGCATGTAGCTGGCTGAATTTACGGCGATTTTTTTTTTTAATATAAATTTTATTTTTTCTCTCTGGAGAAATGTTTGAGCTTATTAGGAAAGATATGGGTCCAGTCTTTAGAAGACTGGACACTGTTTCAGTGCCTATGTGAAATGACCTGGTGAAAATTTGAACTGTGGCTGAAACAAGACAAATTGTTAAAAAGGCAAAACCTTTTTTGGTATTATCCTTTTCTGAAGGAGGCAGGTGGCAACTATTTTGAATATATTGTGTATCAGCACGAAGTGATTTGCATGACAGTCCAGTAGACTTCATCTTTTAATTTATCATTTACAATGACTGGTTAGCAGCTCATCTCTATAGAATATAAAGTGATATAATAAGTAATTGGCTTATAAATGCAGAAGCTAGGGTGGTATCATAGTGCTACTGAAGATTTTGCAATATATCTATATAGTAGAAATTAAGTTACTATTTAAGTAACCTGCTATTATTATTTGGCTAGGAATTTTATTGTAATTCTACTCTTCTGGCCGTTTGTTTATCCATCTGGATCTATGAGTATCGCACTCAAGAAGGAGTAAAATATGTGCAGTATAGAGCTTAGTGTTGGTAGAATGTGGCAGGCTCCACAGAAATGCTCTGCTTGATATGATTTTATTTCTGGAGGGTGGGCTGCTTCCTATTGTCATTTTCTGAAGAATGGTAATTTGTAAATAACTTTGAAACAAATGTTCATACGCCTGGAAACTCTGCAAGGTAAATTTATTCCTTTTCCCTAACAAATAATTCTTGGTGAAACTGACAGAAGATCCTTTATCTCTTTCACTAAATTGAATAGAGAAATGTTCATTTTATCCACGTTTACATTTCAATAAGGAGTAATTCATTGGGCTGTTTTGATATCGTGTAATGTGTTAGTGTGAATGGGTTATGTCGTGATCAGGCTCTTGTATTAGCCTTTTGATGTCTTTTGACACAGCAAACAGAAGCGAGCAAATATTTAAATATTTCCTTACTAATATCCCCTGTGAGAAGCAGTTCTGCCTAAGACTACATCTGCTTAGGTCTGAAGATGTGTTGAAATGTTCCCAGGAGATACGTAAGTTATATTCCAGTATGTGTCATTAGTACGTTCACTCAAAGTAAGATATTATGGACCGTGGCATGCTGATTGCCTGATGGGAGCAAAACTGGCTGCTCTAGCAAAGCCTGAAGGTGCAAGCTAAGGAACGCCTACCTGTGCCAGGGCTGAAGTAGCAGTTCTTGGATCTGCCAGCTTAGCGTAGCTAGGACTAAGCTTTGCTGCTGTCAAAGCGATTCAAAATGCCACGTGCTGAAAGAAGCAGAGTTGGGGTGATCTTTTTAGGAAGGCTGCGTGTAACAATGACAAGTAGAATTGCAAAGTACTGCATCATTCATAGTGTTTTGTAAGTTGCTGGCACAACTAAGCTCTGGACACAGCATATTGAAGAGCCCCAGGAAACTGAAATATTTGCCTTGGGGCTGTTACAGATGGAAGGAGAGCTGACAGGAGCTAAGCAATGCTCAGAAGTCTTCCACTTTAATATTATTACATATGCTGTGCTCCTCTGCATGCATTTGCATTTTACTTGTATTAAAATACATACTTTTGAAGTAGAATGCTCTTGACGTCTTACACATAATCACATCACTGAAGAAAACTGGCACCTGCGTTTCCACTGTACCATTCCTAAAAATAGGAAGAAAATGTCCATCATTTGACTACTCTAGATTTTTTTCACCATTCTGATGGCAATCAAAACTGTCTATATTGTTGCTCACAGAATGAAGAATTTGGCCTAAATTCAGGCTAGATATTTATTCTTTTTGAGGCCTGACAAGACTGTTGTTTACTCTTATCTATATTGTTGATCATATATGACATAAACAAATTAGAGCATTATACAGAGTCTTACCTACAAAGTTCTCTTCATATGTTACCACAAGCAAACATGCTAGTTGGGGTCCCTGTCACTGCTGACCTGTGAGACCTCTTTTGACCATTTTTGGGTGTTATACTTCAAGGAAACATGGCCATGAGGAAAGAAAGAAGGCATTGGGATGGTTCATCTAGGAATGACAAGACTAAGGGGAGACGTGACAGCAGAGTAACATAAATAGTGTTGAAGGCAGTACAAAGTGTTAGAGGCAAAATCCCAGAGTTTCCACGTCCATAAGAGACAGAACAGATGATATTAGACTTAAACTGCATTTTCAATCTTGATGTTAGAAAATAGTGTTAGAGTAGTATTAGGAAATACTATTTAGCAAAAAAAAAAGTGAAACACTATAATATGTTCCTGGGGATAGCAGAACACTGCAGCATTTCAGTGCTGGAAGTCTTTAAAAACTTGTGATACAGCCATCTGCCAGGAGTTATGGAGATGTAATTTATCCTGATGGAAAAAAGAAGGGACTAGATGAACTCTTGCAGTTCCTTTTGAGCCATATTTTTTCTGTTAATTTTATGTTGTTTGTGGGGTTTTTGCTTTGTTTCTTTTTTCTTTTTTTTAATAAGATATCCAGCAATATGCCTTCTAATGCAGCAAAATATCTTATTACAAGCAGGAAAGAATTACTATAGAGCCAGACATCTTTTCTTGAAAATATTGGGACTCTGATCTTTCAGCATTCATCTGTAAATAGGTAAAGTTGTAAGGGCAGGCTAACTTCGGATACGTTATATTTAAATGTGTCGTTATAGTTCTGTAGCTCTCCAGCACGTTTTGCTGGTGGAATAACATATGCAGAAATCACTGCTGAGAGCACAGAAAAGCTTTATATCCAGTGAATGCTGGTGATACTACTTTTAAGTCACGTATTTATTGGAAATGGGAGAAAGGAACCAGTAAATACAGCTTGTAAAGTAACTAAACTTCTTTTTCCTTGTGGCAGCTGCTAGCATGTATCTCCTTCAAGGAGACAGAAGTATTGCTGAGTGGCAGCTGTTATTTGCTGGCTGACTAGCTGCTGTCATGTGTGTAAAATAGGCAGCTTCCTTTCCCTTTTCTTGTCCTTCCATTCAGCAACATCTTTTCCTTCCTTCTGTTAATCCTGTCTTTCCTGTCATCACCCCTGCCTGTTGCTGTTTTATAACTCTCCAAAATGAAAACTTGGATTTGATAGTAGAAGCCTGAGGTTTAGACTTATTTGATTTTTCAAGATCAAAGTAGGAAACCAGAAAAAAACAGGAACTCCGCAGGGACCAAGACTATCATTACCTGTGATGTCACCATATTTACACAGCTAAATGGCAAGGGTGTTATATACCAAAACCGACATGCTCATTGTCCCCCTTTATACAGGCTGGATGTATGTAGTCATTAAAGACCAATCGCAGTACAGACTTCAAGCAGTTTGAATTTTGTGCTAAGGATTGAAGTTAGTTCAGAAAGCAGTAAAAGTATTAAAATTAAAAAAAAAATCTGAATGAGAAATCTGTTTCCCAAAAAGTCTACTGGGAGATTGCAGTGAGGTCTTTTTTGCTGTAATATGCCTTTGTTGTGTTGATATTCAGTTCCATATTATTGTGGTGGTATGGAGATGATGTATTCAGTATCCATTGCTATGGCAGAGTTAGAATGTTGTATTGTTTAAGTCTTCATCCATGTCATGTAGTATGTTATGTGTAGTTAGATGTAATTTTCCTTTTTTGTGTTTGTCTTTGCCTGATTGCTTTTGCAACCAATATTGCCCGTGCTGCCTCTAACCTTTATACAAATCTCTGTTCCCCAGGCATTCTCTTCCTGCTTTTACCTGTCACGGCTTGCTTTTAATAATTGGCAATACCTGCATGATAAACTCACTGGGAAAGGCTACTTGCTTCATGCTGTGGGAGAAGTCTCGCTTCATAGTTTGTTGGTCTGTATTTCTGCAAATGTTATGAAGATGCACAGTTTTTTTGTAAACGGGGGTTCTCAACATCCTGATGAGACAAAGGTGATCCCTGAGAAACTTTTTGTGCCAGGTTGTCACTCGTGCCAAACTAAGTAGGCTTCTAAGATGGAGTGGATATTTCTGTGCATAAAAAGAACATCCACATTGCATTTTGGAACATTAAAATCCTACCCTTCAAAATTCTCTCTCTCCAGCAGTTTAAAATGAAATCTTTCGTTCTGCAGTACATATCCTTTTCTGGTGCATGGTACTGGATGTTCATGGGGACTGCATACTGGACTACATGAATAATGAATCAGATCCAGTTTATTGCAGATGCTCCATTTTTACCTTTCCCCAATTTAACCTCTCTCTGATTAGTAAAAGTAACACACTGACATTTAGTGTGACATTACATAAAAAGAATTCGACTAAATAAATGGAACATTGATGAGATACTTTGTTGTTCTACACTTGAAGACAGAAGAAAAGCAATACAGGACTGCAAGTTACCGAAACACACTCTGTTCAGTGCAGTGGACAAAACATATCGTCTCTCATCTTTGACTCATGTTATCAGAGAACTCCCTTTATACATTGAGGACTTCCTGTCCTCAAGAAATTAACCTGCTCCCCTGCAAATCTCCACAATTCTTTTGTTTTTAATATGCGAGTGCCTTTTGATACAGAGCTGAACGTTGTCTTCCGTTATGGGTGGAATCTGTTTCAAGAATGAGAACTGTGTGAAATGTCATGTTTCTTACTACAGACCAGTTAAGAAAAATGCTCATATGTGCAAGTAAAGAGGGGAGATGTGGTGCCAGGCAGGCAGGACAAAGAGAGAGAGTCTGTACATCCACAGCCTGTGAACAACCCACCTTTGTTGCATAAACTAATGTATTTTTATTTTAATAATACATAGGTAGTTATTCATAAGCTCTGAACTGTGCAGCTGGATTTTTCTTTACTGTAAATTCTGTTAGCACATGTATGTAGGTCTTTAGAAAAGCTTTCTGTGCCACTCGTTTCTGATTTTTGACTTGTAGCTGATTGTTTATCACATTTCAGATACTTTCTTTGAATAACTGGGCATACATTTTTCATTCAGATATTTAAGACAGAAAAAGATATTATTCAGAAAAAGCGAGTTACACCTTGTTGGCTCTCTGAGCCTGTTACCTACCCCTAGATGCAGATGTTTCAGAGGTCTTCTCCCTCCATTTCAAAGGATGGAGGGCAGACAACGCTATTACTGAGACACATAGCAATTAATTGACAAAGGCAGAATACCTCATTCATATTGGTACCATGAAGCTGTACTTCAGCTCCCTTGAGAATAAATTATGTAAGCTTGTAGCATGACAGATGTTGCCTGGTCAGCATACTTAGCAGCAAGAGCTCTGTATGTCTGCTGGTTCAGGTCACTTGCACTTCAACACATCGCTGTCTCTTCTCTCCCCTCCTTCAGCCCTGTGAGTGGACACAGTTCAGGTAACAACGCTTATGGCGTGTGGTCCGCAGGGCTTATGGTGCACATGGGAGAATGCTGGCACAGGGTAATGGCTAGTGAAGTACTGAGTCTTTTTTCTCCTGTTGCATTTTAAAATTAAATAGTAATTTAGATCCCCCAAAGTTTAACACAACTTCTTAGTGTTAATTGATAGGCATGCAGGTGTAGTGCCTGAACGCTGGTGGAGCAGTGACAGTGATGTGCTCATGGCTTTCTCTGGTATGGAGGAATAGCATGGAATGTGGATTTTTGAAGTCAACCCAGTAAACCTATTTCATTCAGGATAAGATTAATCTTAAAACGCTCTTAAGCATAGAATTAAGTCAAATGGACTACAGATATTTTTCTAATACCAAAGACAAATGTGTTCCAGTAGTGATAATTAATTATCCAAGTGACTGACAGAATCTCGCTGTGATACGATAGAGAACTTGGCAGTACAAATGAACATACGAGTTCTTTCTTCCCAATGACATCTTTCCAATAATAATTAATACTTTTTACTAACACATTGGAAAGTCAACAAGATTCTTCCTTTTGACCTTTTTACATCTTCTGTCAAGAGCTGTTCTTTTTCACATGTTGACAGAGTAGGTGATACAGTCTGACATAGAAATCCCTGAAATGTCACAAGTTAAGTACATTATGAGAAATGAGTTAAAAAAATTAAAATTTGCTCTCAAGTGCCATTTCCTTAATCTTTAGAAATAAACATGAAATACTTAACTTTATATCAAATAGAGATTTCAGCTCATCAGGTTGTTTGAAATTGTTCCAAAAAGTTAGGAGTGATGTAACAAAGTAATGAGACAAAATACAGTAATACCAAAGAGACTGATATCAGGACACATTTTTAATAGGAATTTTGTTGCAGTTGCTTATGCACAATTTAGTAGACCTTTTTCCCTATTTTCTTCATTTCCAGTAGATAATAATTTTGGGACATTAATACCCAGTTGTATTTTTGTCTTAGATTTTGAAATAATAGGAAACTTCACAGGAAGATACCTCAAAGAAATATTTAGTCCTTGATTTATCATTTGCTTATACCTAAGGGATCACTTCAGCTTTTTGGAAAAGCTAGCCTTATTGCTATTGCCAGGTGGGGGAACTAGGAAAATACCTTAGGTAAATAAAATATTAAAAGCAGTAATTTTTTAAGTCTTAAATTACACTGATGTTCTCCTTGGATTTGCGTCTTTCAAAAGAACAAGTATCAATAGCAGTTGGGAATTTGGGATTAATTCTCACGTCTCACAGGCTGCACTGGTCTTTGGCATGTAGGCTGAGTAACACTAATGACTGTCTCAACTACAGTCGATCCCTGTTAGACAAAGGAAAAGCTTTATAACACAATGAATGTAAAAATATATGCTGTGTATCTGTCTAGTGTATGTGTATAAAATGTATTTGTGAGTTAGGCTAGAAGAGTGAACTACTGNGACTGTCTCAACTACAGTCGATCCCTGTTAGACAAAGGAAAAGCTTTATAACACAATGAATGTAAAAATATATGCTGTGTATCTGTCTAGTGTATGTATATAAAATGTATTTGTGAGTTAGGCTAGAAGAGCGAACTACTGTCATGTATGAAAAATACGTAGATTTTTTTTTTTTTAAAACGCAGAGTTAGGATGTGAATTGGTGCAGTTGCCATGAGTTCTGCATTACACACTGCAGCATTTACATATTGACAGGGCTTTTTTATTGTATTAAGGTACATCTTGCGTAACCTAATAAATGACAGCTATTTGTCTACTTGTCCTTGAAAACCTCCAGAGATTCTATAGGTTATTTATGCAGTTTTTTGATGATACGTAACAGTTAAGCTAGAGATCAGGAGGAAAAAAAAAAAGGCAGTTTTCTTGCTGCAATTAAAACCTATTGCCTCTGGCTCTGTACTTAGTGAATATGAAGAGCAATTACTGTATTTTCATTTTGGTTAATTGTATGTATTTGGAAATTCTCCCTCATCTTTTTGAAGATAAGTAAGTCCAATTCTCCCAGTGTTTTTCTTACATGCCATCTCATTAATCTCTCATAATTTTTTTTCCTTTCCTCTGAATTCTAGTTATTCAGTGTATTTTTTTTAAATGTGGATCCCAAATACAGACACCATAATTAAGCTTAATTTTCATTATTGCTCGGTAGAACAGGAAGACTCTCATGTATTTTTTCTGTGAAGTTACTAATTATACATTCAAGTATGCTAGTTTGTTGAATTGCTTTAACAATAGGATGACCTTTTGGCCATTTCTGGTTTGAGAATCACTAATTCCTTACAGGCACATGTGAATGTATGTGCTGGGATACCACACACACATTATTCTACTTGTCTTGTTATCTTTTAGGTGCTTATATTATTTATGCTCAAGTAGTTCTGTGGAAAATGAAGGTCAACTGGCTAATAGCTTTGACCTTTTATCCTTTGTAAAGATAGGTACTACACTTTGTTTTCCATTCCTTGGAACTTGACCCGTCCTCTGTGACTTCTGAGAAATTAATACTAATAACTTGTGGCTGCTGCTAGTTTCTGAAATAGTCTAGTGTTTTTCACCAGGCCCACTTAGTTTGAAAGCATGTACTGCATCCAAGAAGTATCTAAAATAATAAGCAGTTGTCTCAATATTAGTCTTCCTCTGTTTTTCAGTGATTAAGAAGCCCAGTGTTAATATCATTAAGATTTTTCTTTATATATAGTTAATGTATTGAAAGAAAAGGAGAATGAACATACATACCTAGACCTACACTTATTTTAGTAGAAATTTCAAATCAAAATAGCTAGCTAATTGTAAGGACGTATTTATATTTGTTCCCCATAGGGAAAAGCTTCCCTATCATGTATATGTTTGAAATTTAACATGCTAAACCATTGTCTTTCTTTGCATGCTGAGAAGTTAGTGTAATTTCCTAGTGATCTGATATCACTCTCTCATATTGGTCTAGCAGTTCTTGATTTACATTCTAATGCTTCATCTGTCATAACCCACATATCAGAGCTGACCTCCAGGCTTATGGCAACATCTGGAAATTTGCAATTTTTTTTTTCCTCCCTAGATGAGTAATTCAGCCTCTTTGCCACAGATGCAGAAACTTCCTTTTAAAAAAATACCAAGGGAGCTACTGTAAATGTTTTTCTTCACGCCAGCTGGGAGTTCAAAGGTATCCATTTGTACCACAGAAGGTTATTAAAGCTTTATAAATGAGTCATTTAAAGCTTGACTGACCTCTCTTCAGAACCCTTCTTTCCCCATTCTTTATAATTACATTCTTTCTGTATAAAACTTGTCATCATTAACCAACTATATAACTTCCAATTAGGAAGCAAATACTGTTCCCCCATTCTTTTTCAAGATAGTTTTATTAAGATCTGTTCACTGAAGGGAAGATTTTCTTTGTGTGGTGGTGAAAAGCCTACGGAGTGCATCAAATTTGGTTTAAACTTGTTGGAATCCTAATAAGCAGCACCTGATCTGCAAGCTGAAGGTCTGCAGAGGGATTTATCTTCATAAAATAGATTCACAGGAGGCCCCTAGCTCTCTCCTGAGCAAGTGCAATTCAGATGGAACTAAAGAAATTTAATTAAATTATCAGCTCATCTCTAAGCAAGGGGTTTTGCTTTTTTAATTTTCTTTCCCAGTCTTCTAATGAAAATTAATGAAGAAGAATGCAATGGAGCTACCTAGACAATGGATGTGACGTGCCTCTTGGTTTATTCCTGTATCTTAAGCAGAAACTGGAAATTAATCTTTTGGGCTGCAGATTTAGAGAGAATTGTCTGTATTGGAATTTTGGGTTCGACGCTGAATTATGTTGGCACAATATTAGAGAAAAATGCCAATTTCCCGTCTCAGTGGGAATATGCATGCATCTTTCTGTTGGAGATACTGAAGCTGTGTTTTTTAGTCATGCAGGGTTGCCTCCGGTAACCTTTGATGTGGAAGAACTTGGGTTATATGAGGCAGGTTTCAGACATGGTGGAAGATTTTCCCTTGCTTGTTTGTTCGGAGGTGTGAATCGTATCCCTTGTGATAGTCACAATCCTGTACAACTTCTCCTGTGCTGTAAGAGCTACCAGCAGATTAATAGCTTAGTTCTGATTGTAATGTAGTTAGCAGCCAACGTACACTACTCCACCCTGTCAAGGCAAAGTCACTTCTCCTGTTATTCTGTCTACTGCCTTGAAGTCCAAGAGTTTTCCTGTCTGTCTTAGACCTAGTTCTTTGATGAATGGTTTATCTGCCATATCAAATCACCTTTCAGAACTTTTGGTGAACAGCATCTAACACCTGCAGGATAGATGGCATCAGTGATCATTCCTGTAAGTCTTTGCCCTCTAATGGTAATGATTTTTCAGTTGTTCACAAGTAATTTTTACCAGTATTGTTGTTAATGGTTTTCTCTTGTCAATTGAGCTTTGCTTGTGTCAGACTCAAAATTATACTGGGTTCTTTTCAATGTAAATGGCACAGTAAACCTGGGAAATTTTGTAGGACCATACTAGCTGAAATAGTGCATCCTCATTCTGACTGCTTTTAAAAGTTGAGCATCATTGCTTTCGAATTGAATTCCAGGATTATATTCTAGGAAGAAATGTGATGGGGCAGGAAGCTGTTTATTACATTAGTGTTAAATAACACCTAGTGAAAGAAGACTGAGGTTTTAATTTCTTAGCACAAAGAGGTGAGATGAAAATGATAAGTTGAAGTAGACAACTTAGAAGAAAATAAATACCTTTTAGACAACAGAATTGGTGGTTGTTAAGGATCTTGTACTGCACTTGTAAAATGTTTGCAGAGTGGCTGCGGTTTTATGTTGCTGTTACCAAGATGCAAGTAACAGCGTGAGGAGCATGAAATGGTGCATTCCTTTTCTATCTCTTTTGCAGAGAGGAGTCAGGATAGCACTGCAGCGGTGCTGTCTGACTCCAGTTCCACACAGGATATGTTTAATGAGCCTGCCAGTTCTCAAGACAGCCTGAGGAAGACTTACACAGAGAAGAGGATTTCTACTACCTGTGCTGATACACTCATGCCCAGCAAGGAGACCCTGGGATCTACAGAGGAAAAGAGTATGCCCAATTTAATAGATGCTGTCAGCTGATATATTCTCATTAATATACTTCTTCTGGCATGCAGAAACACTGAAATATGCTGCACTATGGCTGAGAATTTTATCTAGGCATTATTGCTGCATGTATGTGTGTAGCTTAAAATTGGAACTGTGTTTTGCTTATGTGGCCATCATCCCAATTTGTACTACCTGTTAAACTTTACAAAGAAAATGATAATGTTAAACTGCTGTCTGTGGTGGCCCTTTGACTGGCTTGCCATTTTTTAGGTTATTATTTACTCTTTCTTCAATGTTTCAAATCTCTAAATAATTTAAGGAGTAGTTACTTGAAGATAATCTCAAACAACATTTTTCTTTTCCCCAGTTACAGATGTCCTTTTTATTCTGGCCCAGTAGCAGCCTAATATTCAGTAGAAAGAAGAGCACAAGCAGTGGAATTAGATGTTTTATTCCATTGGATACTTTATTTCAGTGGAGAAGTGGAATTGCTGTCTACCAAACTTTTCCATATATAATAGTACTAAGTGTTCTGTATTCCACTGGAAAAATTGTTTCAAAATCCATTACCTGGAATTTCCCTTTGTCTGATGTTTGTACAGTTGCATGTGGCAGTAGATAGAGAGGCTGGACTTCAGTAGGGAAAGACAAACAAGACCTGTGTATAAATTTTGCCCACGTTTCCAGGTTGTGGAACCATAATGTTGTACGTTACTGACTTTTTTTACAACAGATGTTGTATTTTTCCATAAAGCTGTCTGTAGAGTAAAATTATACTAGATACATAGATTGTCCAAGCAAATTCTGAAAAATTTCTGTTCGGGAAAACATATTTGTCTCAAAGTTCAGCCTTATCAGAGACAAAGTTAAGGAGCAGCTTCATACTTGAGAATGAGGTATACTTTAGTATATCTCTAGCCTGCTAGGAGATAAGATCTAATGTAAGAGGCTCTTTATCCTAACAAAGACAGAGACACAGTAAACTTCAATGACTTAAAAAAAATTAATCTGCATGTAGCATGCATGTTTTCAGCAATAATGACTACCTAACAGGAAACGTGGAAGCTCCCACTGTCACAGATGTTTTCTGAAGTAGGATTTGGTATCCTTCATGAAAAGATGGGTCAATTGAACTATGGGTTACCAAGTTAATCGCGAAAATATTTGGGAGGAACTGTAGGTACTACATTATCCAGAAGGCCCGGTTGGCTGCTGCTAATCGTTCCGTCTGGGCCTACATTGTATTCTGGATTTGGATTCTTCTAGGTAGATTGTTGATAATACATTTCACTTGGCAGGATGGCTTTAATTTTCTGTTCCTTCTTCCTTTCTTTGCAATAGGATTTTACTGAATTTACACTTTTATTTTGTTGTTGTCCCTCCTCCTCCCCTATCTTCCAACAGTATATAAAACCCAGCATTGTGTAAGGTGTGCTGAATTCTTACTATTGCTCAGGGAAAAATCCAAATAAAGGCAATGGAGAGATCAGTGTGTGGCTCTCTTAATGAGCTGAAGATTACTTATTCATTAAGCATCAGGAATAGTCATAATTTTTCAGGAACCACTCATTAATCCTGTCTATGCTTCAATGAAGAAAAGGATTGCCATTTGTTGTATTTAATTTTTGTCATTTTGTGTATTTCATTTTCCATTTTGTAATTTTCATTTCATTTCACTTTTGTCATCTCTTAATGTCCCAGTTGCAGGAAAGTCAGAAGAGCTGCTGGAGAGCTCAGAATCTTACCATCCTGCTGAGCCTACTGGCCAAAAAAATCTGGTGGATCCTCAGACTGCTTCTGGCAATCCCATCAAAGCTGCAGTCCCCCCACCCTCACAGTGGGACTGCAAAAAGAAAGCTGAACCTTGTGGAGATGCATCTGAATTTCCTCATGGTCTTCCAGCAGACCTTGAGGAACAGCGGAAGTTCCTAACAGAGCAGTGTATTGCCTCCTTCTGCTTGTGTCTCAGCCGCTTTCCCCAGCACTACAAGAGCCTCTACAGACTGGCATACCTGTACACATACAGCAAAACTCACAAGGTGAGCAGACCACTGATATAATAGCTGAGCAGCTGTGTTTGTTGCCTGAGCAACCAAACTATGTTGTCATTTGTACTAACTGAGAAGTCTCAATGTTAAAATACAGCAGGTAAGTTTGTTTAATGCGGGTCGGATTGGAACTGTGCTTCAGCTCGTGGATTGTCTGATTCATGTGTGTGAGGCCAGTTGAGCTGAAAATTTTTTTTTGTTATTAAACTAAGTAAATTTTTTGGTCATTCAACAGAGAACTACCTTTAGATATGTCACATAAATTAAGATGCTATTGTAAAAATGACAGCAATTATTTATTTTACTAAGTGAACTGAAAAGTGACTTGGAAGCAGAAATTAATCAATACTGGTATAAACGTATCATGTGATACGGACAGACTTTCTGGGTATCTTGGGTCTTTGTCTGTAGAATGAAAGTTTTCCTGCTGTCAGCATAGAGGTCATCTTGAGTAAGACAAAATTGGTTGCTGTTTAGAAATCACTGAGTGAAAGTCAGTCAGAGATCCTGCTGCTCACAAGCCGGTGATTTTGGATTAAACAGGAATAATGACGAGTTGGTGAATGTAATAGTATCGGTTCCTATTTGAGGTGAGGGCAAAATAACTTCCTCCAGCATGACCCTTGCATAGTCTTCATAATAAAATTAATTTCAAAAGCCTTCTGCTATGAATTATCATTGTTTTGGTTTTAAAATTAAGTCATTCTTTGTTTTACTTCTGCATACTTCTGTTGTTACAATCTTTTGTCTTTCTGAAGTATGTTAGTAAAATGTGTATGAATAGTAGCTTGAAATTATCAGAGTTCTTTCACTAATTGTCATAATCAAGGTTTGAACTCACAGATTTTGTATTTGGAAGTCTTGTGTTATGTCATATGCTGCACTGCATGGCTTCCTGAATTCTCTTTCATACCAGTACTGAAGCTTGTGTGAGTAATAGGGAAGGGAAGGTAATGGAAACAAATCATACCCCTTGCCTCATAATAGAAAATATACCAACACCACTGCTGCGAATTGAGCAGTAGCATGTCTTAGCAATCCACTGAAAGGTGATGAATATTCCATTTGGCTGTGCAGTGATTATCCAGAAACCTATTACTGTTTTTTTAAAGATATCTTGTTTTGAAAACATTCTTATGCTGTTTGTATGTGACAGTTGTTAATTTTTCCATGGAGCTAATCATTAATATGAACCGTAGATTCCTGCAATCTGTCATTACTGTTGCTGACAAATGATTTTTCTATCAACATTCAACAAAAAAGGCTGCTTGTTTTCAATTTATTCGTTCAAATAGCATGTCCTTGCCTTAGGAACTACTTGCAAAATATTTTCTTCTATTTTTTTTTTCCGTATGAAGCTTTCTCTTCTGCTTTTTGTGTCTCCCTCTATAAATAGCAACTTAGTGATTTGTAATGTTTTTCTGTATGAAATACACGTTGTTATATGAATCTGTCTCCTCTTGGAACTCAGAAAAATTGAATCCTGCCTGTTTGAACGTAGCAGTTACCAGGTTGGCTTCAACTAGCATTGTTGGGGGTTCTACTGTCCTTCTTTATTACTTCTCTGCAACTACTTAACATTGCAAAAAAAAATGTTCCTACTCATATATGTATACTACATGCTTTCATAAGGTTGTAATTTTCTTTCTTTGACTTATTCAGACTCTTTTGTAGAGCAGTGTCAAATATCTGAGTTTTAATGATACACTAGTATGTTTTTAGTGGGAGTTACGCTCCTGGATGTATTTAAAGCACAAAATGCATCTATGCATTTTCAGCAGTAGCTGGACTAAGAAGTATGCTTAGATATACTGATGATAAGACTGATTTAAAAAATGAGATAAATTGCATCAGGTTGAGTTGCTGTGGGGGCAGAGTGGATTACTGCTAAATTTTAGAAAGCTGAAATTAATTTTTGAATGCATATAACCATATTGGAAAATTCAGCATTTACGTACCAGTGCCAGGAATTTGTATGAAGAATTTAGACTGATGGCCAAAATTCATGGTTGGCTGGGAAAGGAGAGGATTGGCAGATCTCCATAGTGCACAGAAAAACAATTTTTCCATATGCAATCTGTTTTCTCCCATTTTACAGTATTGCTGGTTTTGCTGTTGCGAGATTAGTAAAAATAGTTGTCGAGTGCTTTTTTTAACATCCTTTTCAGAATCTTTCAACTTTTTGTTTGGCTATGTGTTCTGTTTCTTTTTCCCCTGCAAAATCCTGCTTACTATTTGGAGGCTATTTCTCTTTGTTTTATTCTGTTATCAGAGCAAATTTGTACATAGCTGTTTTTTGTTGGAATAAATGTTCAGGAAACTAAGGATGAATTTTCAGCAGTTACGTCATTGCCAGTTTAGGCAGTAGTTTTAGTTTCCTGTTCACCTTTTCTCTGTTTTGAAGTAAAATCTTCTTCCTTTGTGATTTTTACCTCCAAAGTGAGTGTTGGCACTGTTTGGAAGGAGAAGGTAAGACTTGGCCAGACACTGTTCATCAGTATAGTGAAAAAGTTTTGTGGGAAGTATTTGCCTTGTGGTCCTTACGGATCAGCACGTAGAACTGGTCTGATACTATGCAACCAGTAGATTGTCAGGAGATAAAAATATTTATTACGTGCTTTTTTATCTCGAAATAAAAAATACTCTGTAAATCCCAGAAGAATCTGCTCACAGATACTGTTTGTATGACTTAGGTTTTTTAAGTTGGTATCTTTTATTATGTCCATTATTAACGGAGCCTTTAATGGGGAAGTTAGTCAGGTATAACATTATGTCAGTAGCGTGACAGTTTTTAGTCAAGCTAGGCATAATACATGGCTATAAAAAATACAAGATTATATATATGTAAGTTTAATATATACTTAGAGGCAGGCATAATCTATAAGCATAATAGATGTAAGTATTTCAAGTAGCAACAGTTTGCTAATAAAGTTCATTCAAAAGGCTACCCTACCTACTTCAATAGTCTTTTTATTTTGCTTTTATTCGATGCAGTAGCGCTAGGGTTTTTTTTGAGACAAAAACTTCTAACAGACTATAAAAGAAAATAGAGAGAAGGGTTAAGGTATAGTGGGGTGTTTTGTACACCTTTCAGGAACACTTCACAGAGTTTCCGAGTTAGGTAAAGGTGGCTTCTGACACCATTGAGTTAAGGGCTGTCCATCTCGGCTGACTCAGATTTCCACTTGGTTAACCACAAGAGATTTTCCTTTTCCACTTTAACAGTACTGGTAGACTTTTTTGCAAGTTATTGTACCCTGTCAGTCATCTTGTCTTTGAATCTTGGGGCGATGAAGATGTGGGAGGCAACAGCTGAACTGGAAAGAGTACTTCATAATTGCCCTGAGTCAGACAGCTAAATCCAGCATTTCAGACTGGCAAGCAGTGTGCCAAGAAGAGTAAATCCTTTTTGCTGTGTCCTGGATCCCTTCACCCACTCCTAATAACTTCATCAGCTAAAAACTAAGCAGAGCAGACTCTTTGAAATCTAATGAGTTGAGACCTGCTCAGGCGTATTTACTGGGAATAACTGATCATGCTGATTTAAGGAGAAGGGTAGTGGAAAATCTGTAACTACATCTTTTATTCCTATTAGTTTTGATTGTGTGAAGTTACCGTGTAATTGCCCCATTTGTCTGAATGATCTTTTTTCCTCCTAGCTAGGTTACTGTCATC
Source organism: Steatornis caripensis (assembly GCA_013398225.1). Lineage (NCBI taxonomy): Eukaryota > Metazoa > Chordata > Aves > Caprimulgiformes > Steatornithidae > Steatornis > Steatornis caripensis. Next base: position 256,304 of record VZSC01019815.1, on the reverse strand, counting down.
ATCTTGTTCAATAAAAGCCTATGAGTTATACGTACCAAATGCATACCTATGGATGGTTGGTATAATGTGCACAGCAGATCACCAGAGCGTGACACTACACTTAATGATCTCTTAACATTTTCATTGTAAAACTTAGATTCAGAAATACATCCATAGCTAAAATTTGTGTAGACTGGCATTTTATATTTAAGCTTTGTGGTGGTAGCTTTCTTAAGGGTTTTGTTTTCCTTTAATTTTTATGTGATAGCTTTAACTGTAAGATTCAGATTGCCACACATTAGGCAATTTTTTACTTCCTTTTCACACTTGGAATTTACTTATGTTTCTGATGACTATGACTGGCATAAAATAACGCATTTATGTGCCTGGATCTTGGATGTTATGACAGGCTTGTTTTTTCTGGATTCTGATTTTATTCAAAGCAAGATGACTTTCACGGAAGACCAGATTTTTGTGGGTTCTTTTCTGTGTTGTATTTTCTTCTGTATGTATTTCAAAGTAATTTGCAAGCTTGGGTTAATAGGATTACAGAAATACATATTACAAAAAAAGTACTGTAGGAAAAAGTTAGTATACCGTGAAGTTTACACACTTTGCTTTCTTCAATCTTAATTAAATTAGATACTCATTTATAATAATTAAATTTACTGGTTCCCGTGACTAGCCAGAAAGTACCTTGTGATATTTATGGGTGAACGTGTATTTGTTCTATAGCAAAAGAAAGCTATGCAAATCCTCTTGACTGTCATACCAGTGTAATCATGAAGGTCCTGTATAAGTACCTACATCAGCTCCCTGAATGAAGGATTTTTTACATCCATTAATATCTGGTTAGTATTTCCAATGTTCAGCTCTCTTGCACATGAATCCATAATCACCATTTTCCTAGAGGCGATGCTCCAATTCTGGTAAGACACTGAAGATTTCTGCATGATTACTGTCATTAGGACAAAAGCACTTAGCATTGAGCATGGCTTTTACTGTTCCACCAGAGTCTTGTAAAGAAAATAATTTGGAAGACAGGGTAAGAACTTTGCTAATAACCAACAGCACTCTCCCCCCACCCCCAAAAAAAATAATTACAACTGGAATATACTTCTTGGATGGACATGATTTAATCAAATTTGATTCACAGAAGCATATTTCGAGCCCACAGAACACAAATCAGAGTTCAACATTCTCATTTGTCTCTATGAACCAAACATCTTCCTGTTTCTTGTATTTGGTCTGTAGTGGTCTCTAAAAAAGCCAGTCTAATGTGACTCAAGGACTACTTTCTAATACTGAAATAAAAAATAAAGGAAAGCAAAGCTTCTGTCAGTGAAACCTTACGATTAATAATTGTCCCATCTGTTAGTAATGTTTTGCCTGGAGCCAACAGCTGTTCTCTAGTTCCCAACTACACAAGAGATGTTCATGCATTGAACTCTTAGAGAGGTAGTGCTTTTATGAATTTTTGATTGTTGTCTATCATTTAGTCTCCTACTGATACTTTCTTGTTAACTCACTGAGAGCTATTAACCAAATTTCATGACAAGCATGGAATTTTCCAGAGAGGTTAAGTGAAATTACTTGGAGGGCCATGGCTGGGTAGAGGCAAAAGGCCTGAATCCTGCACCCCACTAGAAGGCGGCTGCAGTTTAAAGGTTGCGTCTTCTGCTAGGCCTGGGCGCTGGTAGGTGAGCCTCGCGGACAGTCAGCCCGAGGGAAGAGCTGAGGGGCGGCTTCCAGAGTGTGTGTGGGAAATGGAGGGACTGAGGGCCGGCGTGGGCAGCGAGGGGCCTGATGCGTGGAAGAAGGCTGCAGGATACCCAGCGCAGTGAGTTCCGCTGTTGGCTGCGAGACTCTACATTTCTATGTGTAAATTATTTTATATTGAGCATTAAAATTCAGCTTTTAACCAAAAAATTAAAGCGTTTTAAATATACCTGTAGTGCAGGTTTCTGTAGGTGATAGGAGGACAAAAAAGAGACAAGAAAGCAAAACTTGGTGATAGGAGGCTGGATTCAGCAGCTGGAAGGGGCTGCCTGGTCTGCTGTGGCTGATCCGTCTGGGTGCGTGCTCTGGGAAGCAAGCTGGCTCCTCTCTCCTGAGGGATGTCTTTTCCAAATCACATGCCTCTACAAATACTGTGGGACAGCAGCTACGTGAAAAGTGAGAAATGACAGTGCAGGTTAATAAATAAAAGCCAGTGAGCGCTTTGTCCTTCTACCTGTGGTGGCATTTCCGTCCCCTGCCTGCAACTCACCTGCCCCGTTTTGTCCACAGAACCTGCAGTGGGCCCGTGACGTGCTGCTGGGCAGCGGGGTCCCTTGGCAGCAGCTGAAGCACATGCCTGCACAGGGCCTCTTCTGTGAGAGGAACAAGACGAATTTCTTCAACGTAAGTTTATACAGCTGATAAACACACTCATACTTTCTCAGCCATCATTTTAACACCTGTTTCTCCTTTGAAAGATTTGCGAAGGGGCAGTAATGTGAAATTCAGCAAAGGTGCATTAAACAAGCCACACGAGTGGGTAAAGGAAAGGCAGAATTGTATTACGGAGATATTTACTGGGATTTTCCTCTCTTGAAGGGAACCACATTAGAGGGATTATTTCTGATGAGCTTGAAAACATGGGGAGCGAAGCACCAACACTTCTCAGTTACGCATCATTTACCATCTACTTGATGACTGAGCCGTCTATAAAATTCTAATTCTGTTCATCTCAATTATCTCCTTTACTGTTTCTCAACTAGACTTGCACTTCTCATGACAAAAATATAGTGCTAGTTGCTCTCAGGAATCTCCAGAGTTGTAAGGAGCTTTCTTGTATTCAGCTTTTGTAGCATGGCTCAGTAGAAAGAGTATTTCCAAGTCCCACAGCACTGTTACATAGACTGTTTGTGTCTGTGATATCTTCTAGCCTAGAGGGGTGTCTGTGCCTCTCAGTAACATGGGATGCAGAATACTTCTGAGACTTACATAAGCGTTTACCTATCACATTCCCTGCTGTGACTGTGACTTAGCACATTGCAGTTGTCTTCTGTACCTCTGGCTTTTCTGTGGTATGTTCTAGGTTTTTGTGCCTTCTGCTCTTTTGTGATAGGATTCTGTAGCTGTTTTGTGGCTTGCAAGGTGTGGCAAGGACCTGGAGATGTTCTGTCTTTCTGGACTGTGTATTTGTTATATGGTTGCCTGTGACTGCAGTGACAATTTTATGTTTCTGCTTTTCCATCCAGTGCTTCTGTTCTAGTATTTTAATTGATGTGAAATTTATTTCCATTTTACATCTGTTAACATCTATCTTAGTCTTTGCTGTATGTTGTGTTAATTAGCACCTCTGTGCAAGCTTCTGTTAAGTGTAAGGTAGTGCTCTTTGATTATAATCCCTCAGCTGGGTTGAACAACTAAGGAATACTGACTGGTTCAAAATTGTTTCGTGGATCGGTTTGCAAAAAGAGCTTCTGTGCCATTCCATTTTTCTGGATAGAAGTTTTGATTAACAAATACTGTCAACCTGATAGGGTTTAGATCAAACAGTTGTGACCTGATTGATACTAGATGGCTTTGTTCTGATTATTTCCCTGCAATATCTGCCTGCTTTCTTTACAAGAATCCTGCAGTGTGATTAACTCTTCAAGCTAGTGAATACTTAGGCTCAGATCCAGCTAACGCAAGTATTCTCATAGAAGTTAAAGAAATTATTCAACATGCTCACGTAGAGTGTGAACTTTGCATGATCAAGGCTGACTTGTTCATCATTGCAGGGTTAAGTGTCAGGAGTATCCTGTATTTTCATATATGAGGAAGATGAGCAGTAGGAAACTGAGCAGTGTGTGTAAGGGAGTGTTTCTACTTGAAGATGTGAATTACCACATTAAGAGAGATCAGTGGTCGACCTGAAGCATGTAGTTTTTGAACGCTAATGCTAGATAATTTGATTTAAAGATAGATTCCATTGTATCCCTAGGTGCGTGTCTCCACTATTATTTGAAAAAACAATAATTCCTTATTCCGCATATTGATCTTTTTATACTGTGAAGGATGAAAAGTGCTAGTATAGATACTAGACAGCTGTATAATAATTCTGGTTTG
>VZSC01019815.1:236241-252098 GCA_013398225.1 Steatornis caripensis | reverse complement strand
GGTTTGTAAATCAACAAAAACTTAATTCCCATAATTTAATATTATTAATTTTCTTTAATAAGAAATTTAATACACTTTGAAATAAATCATATGCTTCAACAAAAGTTATATGCTAGCCCAGTGCAATGTGTTGGCAATACTGTTAGAAAAGAGAGAAGATTTGTGAAAATTATGTTCTCAGCTTAAACTTGTGTCTGCCAACAGATGAAGACAATATTAGTCTAGAGTCCTCCATGTAGACCACTGCCTTCAGGCTTGAGAAATTTCAGTTTGGGGACTCAACTCCAGTGTGTCTCAGCTATGGTGATAGTATAACTAGCACATGGAGTGCCTCTGACAGCAAAACAACTTGTTGAGGCCTTTGTGAATCAGTGCTTAACATCCAGACTTATTCCTGCACGTGTGTAGGTTACTCCTGCTGTTAACAGGTACAGTGTAAACTCAGTTTAGCATGATAAAATGTTTTGGTGGTCTCATTTTCTACTCAGCTATATTTTCAAAATTCTCATCATGTAACACTGTGTGGAACATGTGGCAGTAATCCAGTGCAGATGACACAGACATAGCACAGTGAGAAAATCCAGATCCAAGAGAGAAATGGCTACAAGTGCCCATGAAAAAAAGGTCATAGTGTCATCTGGCATTCCAGATTTGGACAAACCTATATCTATGAACAACTTGGAAAAAATCTCTCAACATTGCATTGACGTTGTCTGGGTTAAACCTCAACTAATTTGTTCTCATGCAAAGCTCTTAGCCAGGCAGTGGGTAAGCAAATGTACTGCACCATCTGGGTCAGTGCTCAGAATACAGACTTGTGTGTCATCCGTTGCGTACAGATGGTGTTGCAGCCCACTGTCCCAGCTAGTGTCTTCACATACAGAGTCAGGTGGTAAAACAGAAATTACAGAGCTCTACAAAAGTAAGTAGTTGCATCTAATCTTAGAAATTAAATGGTCAACCTTAAGATTTTCTAAGCTTGTTAATGTTCTCCAAGGTTATTTTCAACAGAAACACTTTAAGCAAAGTGTTTATTTGCTTCCATGTAATGCGTTTGGTTTTATTTTTGAGAACTCTTTGGCCTTCATGATACAAAAGAGTTAAATGAATGTCTGCATGGCTTTTCTGTAGATACTTTGCTATTGAAATATGCTGTTTTTCTTCTGGAGCAAGTAGCACAAGTGCTTTTAGTCTCTTGTACAGAAGATTCAGAGTTGTTGAAATTATAGCTGACTCAATTTTACAGGTACAAACAACAGTGTGCAAGAGAGAAAGCTAGCAGCTCAAAGGCAAGTAGGGACTGTGCCTGCCTGCTCCTCCCAGACGTTTTATAAATCATGCATACTCCTAGTAGAATTATTTATGAAATGTTTATGACAGCACTGTATGAAAAGAAATAAACCTGGGTAAAGCTGTCTTCTGTTAAATTTTACTACAGAACTGCTGGTCTGAATCTGTGTGTCATAGTCTGTTGTCTAATTTGTGAACTGTCACTCAGCTGCAACTGAAATCTCTTTGAATTCATTTTTACTGTCTTCAGAATGAGCGAAAAAAGGCCTGTTCGCTTAGCCCTGATTTCTTCTCATTTGACATATTAGAATAATGTCAGGATGCACAGAACTTCCCTTTTTCAGTTCTAAGAAAAAAAATGCTTACTGCATTATTGTACCTACTTGTTTCCCGAACAGAAAATCTTTTCTAGGACCAGAGGTTTTTGCACGTTTGCAGCTCTGCTAGTGTTGGCAATCATTGCATGAATTATTATTGCAGTTAGACTTACAGGAGTTTTAGCTGTGTTCCTGTAAATGAATACCAAGTCTTTTGTTTGCCATTTACACATTTCTCTCTGACCTGCATGTACAGGTACACTCTAACTTTGCTCCTCTTCTTTATCTCTGTGTGGGTATGTGTAAATATATAGAGAGACTTTCTTTTTTTAAAGACGGCTCCAGGATGGTTTCTATAGTAACTAAATTAGAAATTAATTCTCCAGGAGAAAAAAAAAATCCCCAAACATTGCTTTATATAGTAAGGCACTCTTAATATATTCAGATTTCATACCACTATTAATAAAACAAAGTTAAACTTTGTGCACAGATGATGGTCTGTGTGGGGGTGGCAATTGTGGAAGAAGCGTTTTGATGGTTGAGCTCAGTGTATCAGTAACTTCTCCACATGGTTTAATATACAGTGTTTGTATTTTCCTGGCACATCTTCTGTGGTAATAATAATCTGTTCTAATAAAGATCTTGATGTCCATCTTTGGTAACTGTTCCCCACATACTAAAGCTATGCATGCACACAATATGCTATAATGGAGACATTCATGTGCATGAAGTCTTGCTGCAAACTGTTAATTGTTCTATTTTTAATTCCAAAAGAAACGCAGTCTGTTTATTCTCTGCTGTATCTCTGAAGCTCTTCATTCTGTGGTCTGAGTAAGCAGGGTCAAATTAAGGTAGCAGCATCCACTGGGAGCCAGAAGCTCGAGAGAGCGCAGTGAATTTGCCATTGTTCATACCAGGTGTGATGGGCGCTGGCAGGAGACCTCTGCTATGCAGAACTGCAAGTTCTGGACACTGAGCAGTTGAAGAACAAAGTCTTAAGTTTGGTGCTGCAAGCTTCTAGAGATAGTTATTATAGCATGGTGATAACCAGCGGGCATTTCCTCCCTTCTTTCCTTAGTTATACTTCAGGTTGAGAGTTAGGTCTCTTACTAGAGGAAAGCTGATTCTGAAAAGGAGAGCAAGGTGCAAGGGCTGACTCTGTTTTTGGATTAAGTACAACCAGAGCCATACAGGTGAACGTGAGATGTAGGAAAGAGGGTTGATAAGGAAGTCCCTGGTATAAAATCATGGTGAAGTTCATTGGGACTGTTGAGGGGAAAAAAAGGCAACATGCCTGAGCTTTCCCAGAAGCTGGACAATTGTATCAAGGAAGTTTCATTATATGCCTCTATTGGTTTTATACCTTCCCTTAGACATACATTACTGGTCACTATCAGACACATGGCACTGAGTGAGTATTACGGGATTTTTCTTTTGATTTGATACAGCCTTATGTTTCTCTCCCAGCTCCTGAAGTGTAACCTCAGCATTAATGAGTCCCAGGACTTGAATTCAAGTGAAACATTTGTTACATAATTTAATGTCACTGTTAGAACTAACTGGTGATTTGTTACCTAATAAAAGAGGGAAATCCGTTAGGGTCATCTGAACATTTCTAACATTTCTAACAAATCTAGACATTTGTTCTGCCCTCTCTGAGGTTGCTACTGCTGTGGACCTGAGGAACCCCCAAATACCACGCAGGGCCAAGGGCAGCTCTTCAAGACTGATTGTGGCAACTTGAGTGAAGCCTCAGGTTTGCAGATTCTTACCATGTGCTGGAAAAACCTGAAAATGGAGGCAACCGCAGACTAAAATCACTTTCCTAGAACTTTTACTGCTCCGCCTTCCTTCCTGTCCTTGGCTGGTGATAGATCTGGGTTACCCTCCTCCTGCTCATAGTTGGTATGTGTCTTTTCAATTGGCAAGTGTGCTTCCAGCTCCTAGACATCTGCTATGTGGAACATAAGTCTTCTGAGAAAAATAGTGCCATTTGAATCAGGATAGGGGAAAAGGGAAAGAACTGGAAGAAACTTAGCTGTGCATCCATGTGAATTGAGATTGTGTCTCAGCGTGGTGAGAGTTGGAGTTTAATCATGTATGGGGGCTCTAAGAGAATTAATGGTTATGTTTCAGCTTGTTGATGATTGGTTGCAACTTTTTGAAAAAATGTTGGTCTTTTTAATGCTTCTGATAGTTCATACAAAATCATTATGAAAAGATGCCAACTGAAGTTTAAAAAAAAAAATTAAAAAAAAAAAATCACAAGTGACCTCACAGAAATCACAAGGGTTTAGTTACTCAGTTTTGCCCTTCTTCCTTCTGAGTGTTTGGGATGTCATTTTTATGCAACCACAAGGGAACAGAAACCATAATGGAATCGAGGTAGTATTAGGTTTCATTTAAAAAAAACCTTTTTGATTCTAGCAGCTAGATAACGCTTAAAACAATTTATTAGACTTAGTACATTTAATAAGTGGTATATAAAAAAAGTGTCTAGAAAAGGTGACCTCCACCATTAACACTGACCTTCTGCGTAGTTGTGTAAAACAAAATAATGATACCATAATGATGGCATATATTAATAGTCTAGTATTTTTATGCTTTTTTCTTTTTTATGCTTATGGTAGGCAGATAGAGGCATCTGGCTAGAGCGTGGTTAAATCCCCACCTGCTTTAAAAGATGGAATTGTCTTTAATCTTTTCGGGAGATGGCCATGAAATATCTGTGTTTTCACTGTGCAGGAAAAAGTCCCTAAAAGAGCAAGCTTTCTGCTTTGTAAAAGTGCCGTTCAGTAAGGCAGATTCTTACTGCCAGCTTCCTGCTGACTATGAAGTATTCAGATGTTAAGACATCTCCCTGCTACGTATTTTCTTCTTGTGCTAGGAAGGGCAAGCTACTTTATGAAATGATTTGACAATTCAGAAACTAGGACTGTTCAGCAGCGCACTGGTGTGCTGTTTGGAGGCACTATGCTGCAGGGAATCTTTGCTGCTGATGCGCTTGTGTGAGCTGAAGCTGTATGGGCCATCCAGTACCCTCTCCTTAAGATAACAGAGACCTTGCTGTACTGCATTGAGGATAAATTTGAGTTAACATGCCGCCTGCCTAGCTTGCTTCCTCGGTAATTTTAACAAGTATTTCATTGCTTTTCCTACGTTCCTGAATAATGTCATTATAAAGCTATTGTTCTTCATTTCTGTGAGGAAACCATTTCTGGTGTGGTGAAGAGATACTTGTGTGGAAAGCTGCTGAGGAACAAATAAAAAACCCTCCAGGAGTCCCCTCTGAGACAAATGATTGCATAATCCCATGCCTTAAATACAGTTAGATGTATAACTGGCAGTTATTTCATATTTACAATGTAAGGTAAGGTTTGGAAGATCGAAGAGTGAAACCAAATCAGTGTCTTCCCATCCTCTGTTCTTTTTTTTCTTTTTTGGTCTTTGTTAATTTTCTCAATTTCCCTTCACTAAATCTTCTGTAGATCAACACCATGTCACAGGCACGATGCTCCCGGCACCCGTTGCTGAATGTCCGTTAAGCCACATGACGGAAGAACTCCTACTGAAAAAGTCATTGTCTCACTTGCCTGCAGATTCAGGAAGGCATATTTGTGTCGATTAAATATAATTCATATATGCAAGGTTATTTTTGCATCAAGTCTAGAAACTTCTTTTTTTAATGAACATTTAAATTTTTGATAAGTTGGTTCATTAAAATGCATAATGAAGTGATAGCCTGGCCCTTCTCTCAAACCATGACTGAAAGTCAATTTTGTGAAAGTGAATGTATGGAAGAGAATTAGTGTTTTATCAGACTCCATTAAATTTACTGATATTAATGTCTGTATTTGAAATAGGCAGACATTTTCTGTGTGGAAAAAGCTAGCTTTTAGAGAATCTGCATATTTTAGTCGAGTAAGCATATTAATTTCCATTGTTTTTCTTGTCTGGCATGTCAAATGGCTTCCACTGGGGAAAGGGGAAGCAGGAAATTGTGATACTAGTTGCCCCTACAATAAGGGTTAAAACTTCATTATTTTGTTTCTGACTTTACCCTTGATAGTTGTTCTTTTGCCAGTAGCAAGCCATTTTCCTTCTTTGCCCCTTTTTTCTCTTGTAAAGTTAATTCTACTCATACATCTCCTGCCCAGATTTCCTAATGTTTTAATTGGAAGAATGCTTTTAGTAGGTACAAAGGAGTTTGATCTCTCATTCTCTCTTGCTTGTTCTCATGTGTGCTTGCTCTCCTACGCAATCTTTATACCAACTCTGATAACAAAGGTAAGCAAGGAGTTAACTGTGTAAGTGAAACTTTCATAGTGATTGGATTAAGACCAGAAACCCAGTAAGCAATGAAGTCTTAAAGTTGCCTATAAAAAGCTAGATAACTTTTTCAACCTCCGCCCAACATGTTATTTACAGTTCTTCACTCCATCCTCTTGGAAAAACAGAACTCATCAGTGAAAAATGTCCGTCGTTCACAGAGTTTTCTGCCTCAATATATACACGCTGTTCTTTCTGGCTAACTTTGCAGGCTTCCAAGGCCCAGCTAGTAAAGATGACAATAAATCTAAATCCCTGGAGATACAAGCATGGGGTTTTGAACTGTCGCTTGTGCCAGTAGATATTAAACACCTATTTTTTTCCATTCTGTTTCCCTAGGAAAAGTTTTTTGTTTTGTTGAGTACATGAATTTCTACACAAAGATAAGCTACGGAACAAATAACCCTGAAATAAATGAAGATGTGGCTTTGTAGAAGAGAGGGTGTCATGGAGGTTGTAGTGTGTTACTGGACATAAAGCAGTTAGTTGTAAAGCTGGATCTTTAAAGTTTTAACAGCAACCATTTCACTCACTCTAAATAAACAGTATCTGAAAGGTCCAGGCATTGCTGGAATACTGTGTGATGAGTGTCCTTTTACAAATGTGTAATGAATAAATCCACAATTTGATTTTTCCATCTGCCAGCTGTGTATCAGATATGGATGGGAGAGCTACCTTGAGACACTTAATGGGGTTAGTTTTAAACTTAGGTTAGGTTCTTTCCTTTTAGAAAAATGTAAATGGGATTTTTAAAAATCAAAATAGATTTTTAAATACAGTAGGAAAGCAGAGTTTTAAAGGCGATGATCCATGAAAGGTCTTTAAAATACATGTTTTTATGTTATAGGTCTCCTGTCAAGTTATCAGACTAGTTTTCGCAGCCTCTTACTGTGAGTTATTTATCCTAGTTTTATCATAGAAATAAATGGCAAGAATGGTTATGTCAGTGTAGGCTGCTGCATAAACTAAACAAAGCAAACAAACCCAGAAAAGGGTAAATTTGGAATCTTAGACAAAAATCTAAGATGTAAAATTGAATCTTTTTAATTAGCTGGCATTAGCATTTTCCTTTCCACATAGCCTCTGACTGAAAGCTTTGACCTAACTCCTTTTAATATCAATGTGTAGAGTTCACACAAGAGTGTTGAACAGGCAAGGAGTGTGTATGTGACTGAAGGCATACCTTGTTGTCCTTAAATACCCTCTCCTTTTGTGCTAAAACTGATAGCGTTACTCTGAGGAACATAAATTGAATGTATCTATAGCCAGAATCAAGACAAGAATTTTCTTCAATGCTTCTTTCTTAGGTGAAACTATGTGTGATATAACCAAGATGAAGGATGTTTGTTCTTGATTAGCTGTTTCTACCAGTTGTAAGTTAAGAGGTTTCCATTACATTAATCAAGGCAGTTTCCTCTTCTATATGTTTAGTTTTGTAGATACTTCCAGGACTGCGTTTGAGGTAGATAACAGCGTGTATCTGATCTTGCTGAGTACAGCGCTTGTCTGTTCCATATTCCAGGTATGATAGATCTTTTCGTTCCTGTATCTTGTCTGTGTTACATACCAATCTCACTCTGAAGGTTAAAGGAGCCCAATGGTGGGACGTGAGTACAAAACCAGCTACGACCAGATGAACAGCCCATACTACCTTTCTGAACCCTGTGACAATTTCATTCTGCACCTGGGATGGTTTTAATTTACCTAGCACTACGGTGATTTATTATAACTTACATCCTTACAGAAAGAAGAAAATGAGTAGTGAAATTAACTTTATTTTATGAAAGCAGCGTATTTAATGAGAACTATTCCTGGAATTACAGTTCTCAGCAGAAGGATGTAAGTATTTTTCATGGATATACACTGCCTTAGTGTAAAAATGAAAACAGAAGAATGTGGGATGAGAGCAGCATGATACAAGATTGTGTGTACATCTGTGCAAGTGGATAGCATTTCTAGATAAATATTTTTAATTTAATAGCTACAGCAGGATATAATTGGCTAAATTCAAAAGGTTAAGATGGAAAAGATAAGATGGCAGATGATGATAGGTAAGAACTTTTTTTTTGTTATACAGTAGCTAGTGCATGATGAACGGTTTGCTAGGTGACTGCAGTATCAATGTGTGGAGCTTAGGAGAAGATACTGAAGCAGGAATTCTCTGAGTAACAGTACTCCATCTTTGGCAAAATTCCTAAAGTTAGAGGAGTAAAAGTGTTGAATATTGTATAGTGTGTTATTGTTCCAGACTGTTTGGCTCCTGTGGAGGAGGTAGGATTTCCTGGCAAAATATGAACACTTTTGGAGTTTGCGTGATAGCTACTGTGAAACAGCAAGGGTTGACCACTTATACAAGGTGACTTTCTCAGTCTCCTGAAAGGAATTAAAACAAAATATGATTGAGTGGGTGAACAAAAGTAATGAAGTCCATAGTGGCTGTATTTTAGCTTGCTCCTCTGAACACTCAAATGTATTACTGTGATCCAACAAGGGAAGTTCCTATAAGAGCTTGAGTGAAAAATGGCTTATTTGCAGGAGCTGTATGACCTTTGTTCGTTTCGGTTGCCTACGCTTCATCTCCATTGGTTTGCTTACTCACCTCCTGTCAGTTTCACAAATCGGGCTTTTATAAAGTTGTTTAATTTTTCTATAGGTTAGAGGAAGCAAAATCAGAAAAAACACAGACCTTTCACTTGAAGCACTTCCTAACAGTTACTCAGAATGAATTATGAATTTTGCTGGCTGTTTGGTTTCCTGACACGGAATTAAAATCAGAATTGAAAACTCGTACCAGGTCATTTTCTATTTAAATCTTTACCTCTTCAGAACTGCTCCCTGTGTGTGTATTCAAAGTGTATCAGCACTTACAGTATGATCTCCTGCTTAGTAGATTGGAACTGCTGTGAGTCATTAATATAATGGCGTTTTCTTAAGTATTCAGATGTTTGAGATAATTTAGCGAGCTTGATGTAACAGCTAAAATTATTTCTGTTTACCTAGTACCTAGTTTGTTCCTCCTGACAGACTGCACTAAGGGTTTAAGAATATGTGTTGGGGTTAATTAATGGTATAACTATCAATTACAATATTTAAGGGTCACTGAGCTCCACTTATTCCAGTGATACTGTCTCTGAAGTGTTTCTAGTGGGGAAAAATTTGGACAAACCTGAAGACAGGCCAGGCTTTTATGTCTGTGTAGCTCATCCACGGAGAAGGATGTAGCCATCCCAAACTCTGTGACACTTTAACACTTACTGTATCATGACTGATCTGCTTAATATAGGGTACATATTTTATGTTTATAACCCGTGTGTGTATCACAGCTAGTGGCAGATTCAGTGTTAAAAAACTTTAATAGAATCATAAATCAGACTTTAAAAAGAAGTAGGGATTATAGGCCAGTATAGTTGTGTAATGATGGTTGGGACTTCCAATGTGAATGCAGTGCAATGATTCCAAAAAGATTTTCTTTGTAGCGTAAGAGAAAATACTCGTAATAGGAATGTGTTGAAATAAAGTGCATATTCCAATTAGTTTGTAGGCTGAAATACTGACAATGGGATTAACTTAATCTTTTAAAATTATATTTGGTGACACATAAAGGTGGTGTTTTGATGCCTGTAATGTTGTTCCAGCAGGCTCAGAAGAAAAACATCTGGCTTGCTTTGTTTGCCCTTAGTCTGACAGCTCTGTAGTAAAGGACTTACTGAAAATTACTTCCCAACAGGTTTTAGGTCAGGATATTTTCTTTATCATTTTCTTTCCAATAACCAAGAAAGCAAAATTATTTCTCTGACTTAATTGTACTAAAGTGAATGTTGCTTTTGGAACAAAAAAAAGGAATTACTTTACATTTTTTTAGCATTTCAAGGACTGAAATTTTGGAAGGTTAAGCTTTTACCAAATGGGTTTTTTAAAAAAAACTTTTTTTTTTTTTCAAAATTTAAATTGCAACAGCAAGTAAGCAATATTCCATATACTTTGTAAATAAAACTCTACAGTATAAAAGTATTAGGAACTGATAAAAACTGAAATTAACAATGGCAGAGTTGATGAGAATTAAAACAATTAGGACTGGGCAATGAGTGTGTTCGAACTGGAGGAAGTCTAATGGCTCTTGATCTGGAAACATACTTGTGTTCTCAGCATTCCTAGTTTGCGGTACGGAATTTCAAGTGAAGAAATTTCCAAAAAACAGCCTTGACTGCTTTGGAGATCATCAGTGTCTGGATGAGAAATTTTGGAAAGTCAGTTCCCATGCTGAAATTCAGAAATATCAAGTACCATGTCATAAAAGTTATGATTTCAGCTTGTGCCGCCTGACACCCAGGCACTTAGGTGGCAAAAAGATTTGAATTGAGGAAGAAAGGAGAGAGACAGACAGACAGGACTGAACTGCTGTGCATATTTCATGCCCAGAGAGTTCTCAGCCATAGACAATCAGTTGATGTGACCCTGCTGACAAAGTCCAGGAAAAAAGGGGAGAATTATTTTAAGCAGGAGGGTGGGTTTCGTGTTGGTAAATTAGTAATCAGTGAATATTGCGCTCTTTCTGAGATCTTTACTAGCAATCATAGTGTATTCTGGGCACAGCATTACTGTGACAATGTAGGCAGGTAAACCACTCACATGTAGGCCTATTTTCTGGGTTATTTTGTCACTGTCTTTTCAATATGTCACTTTTCTCCCTTCAAAATCTGTCAAGTCTGCTTCCTTTTTGTGAATAATTGAGCCAGAATAAAATTTCCTGCCTCTGTATGTTCTTAAATCAATAAGTTAAAGCAAAGCAAAGTGTCTTCCTTCCTGAAAACTTCCGTCTGAGAGCTGTCTCCAGCAGCAGACTGGAGCTGACAAACTGAAAGGCCCACCAGGAGATGAGTCTGAATCTGAAGTCTTTTAAGTATGTGGGCAGCAAGGTGAAGACAGCAAGATGATATACCACAGATTTCTCTTCCAAATCTCCTTTCAGTTTCTCTTATTCCTGTTGCTACCGTTTGACATATTCCTCTCCTGTTTTTCCATTTGCATTTATTCTTTCTTCTTCCATTTGCCCTTTTCAGAACAGCGGTTTAAATGTAGTTTGACAAATAATTAGGTACTATTTTACATTTGTGTGTCTCTAGACAAAGACAGCATACGGTCCCTATGAAATTCCCAAAA
This sequence comes from Steatornis caripensis, assembly GCA_013398225.1. Taxonomy (NCBI): domain Eukaryota; kingdom Metazoa; phylum Chordata; class Aves; order Caprimulgiformes; family Steatornithidae; genus Steatornis; species Steatornis caripensis. The sequence goes on along the minus strand of VZSC01019815.1, from coordinate 241,002 downwards.
TAATAGCTTTATAAAGAGAAATTCCTGTTTTTAAGAGGAGTAAGTTTGTCAGGTATAAAATGATATTGAATTGGTTAAAATATTCTTTTACAATCAAACTTGTGGGTTTGAAGCAAAATAGTAATTACTGGAAAGGACTGAATTACCTTTACTCATTGAATATTGAAGAGACTGGTTTTGAAAACGTAGAAGTTCTCTGAAGGTCCAGATTTGACACTTACTGGTTTATGTTTCTCTTCAAAATTGAAAGGGAATAAAATTACCTCTTAATAAACAGGAACTATAAAACTGTACATAAACAGGATAGCATCTTTGCATAACGAAATTGGTGACTGTATGAAATGTGAAATATATTTTCCTCCCCTCCCTCCTCTTTATTCTCCTTAACCTCTACGTTTTTGTTATCTACTGACCACTGTGTGGGTTTAACTTCAGTGCAGGTATGTTGTTGGTTTTGGTGGCAGCGGCCAATTCTGCTGCTCAGCATTAGCGGTCTCCTTACAGCAGTTCCAGTACCGACGGAAAAGAGAAATTCACCTGGAAGATACTTATATAAGATCATAAAATTTGCTACTCTGGATTAGACTGAGTTTTCTAAGCAAATATTCCGATCTGGTAGCTATTGTTATCTGACCATTTGCAAGAAGATTGAAAATATCTGAGTTAAAGGAAGCAAATACTGTTGCTGAAGGAAGAATACTTTCTAGTTCCTGTAGGACTTTCATTGCACTGGAAACTTGAGATTACTTTTATCTCCACAAGAAAAAAAATGCCACCTATACAGGAAAACAATATCCTACTTCCTTAAAAACAGAAGATGAAATCTACTCTTCTGAAGTGGAAATAGAGTTCATGCTAGGATTTACAATGCATATCCTCTGAACTGAAGAAAATCATTTGAAAGTGGAACAGAATTTCAAATATATTGACCTTAACAAACTCTTATGCTGTGTTTGCAAGGGAAGCTAGCACCCTTATCTTGACAGTGCAGAGAGGTCTGGAATCTTTCTGAACAGTCGCTTTTCACCCCAGAACATTTAATCGAGAAATCCCAGCATGCAAAAGTTAAAAATGCTTAAAAGTGTAAAATCGCTTTCATCTGGCTCCTAGTATCGTGGCACTGGAGAGCATGTGCTAGAGCTCACATCCTGTGGGTGATTCTGGCTAAGATGGTCCTCAGACTTTCTTTGGTTGTTATTGATTTAAAGATCTAGAAGAATTAAGAAAAAACAAACAAAACCCAAAAAACCAAAGCATTTGATGAAATGAGACTCTGAAAGAAGGAAACACAACGTGAAATATAAACTTGCCACTTTTTAATGGTCTGGAATAGCGCGTTGCCCTCCTCCTTTCCTACCGTAAATAACTAAAAGACAACTATAGGACATGATCTTTGAGAATTAACAATTGCACCTAGGATAACTGTTGTTTCTCAGAGATGGTTTGCTGAACTGAAAGTATTCATTATGAGTATTTATTTTTAAAAGGACAAATGTTAGGTCATCTTGTTGACTCTGGCATGTTTCAAGTTCCCTGTAATTGCTCTGTCAGTCTTTTTCCCATCCATCCTTCCTTGCCAAAATGCATAGTGTCTCATTGTTTTGTTCCTGTATCGCCCAAATTAAGCTTAAAAAGCAGTAGATGTTAGCTGTTTCTACAGCCCTCATTTGCACAATGTCTCCAAGTAATTAAACAATTAAGAAAATACTATATCATCTTTTACCCCTAATCAGCCAGAAGACTTGATTAGAGTGTCCCAAATACTGTGCTGTGTAAAAACACTTAATAAAAAGGCTTTTGATATTACCCAGTGTTACGCCTGAACCAAGAATCCGGGCGTAATTGTGCCAGCCATCTTCTGCAGCAGCCATTTCACCAGCGAGCCTGGAGCAGGCGGGAGTGGAATAGAATTACCTAAGCCAGAGATGTAGCTTAGAAGTATGCTTATGGGTGCACGTGTAATATAATAAATAACTCAAGGTTATTTCTGACATGAGCACCAAACGTTCACTCCCTTTTTGTGAACACCGAGTAAATAGTTTAATCCACTTTTTGTCACAACAGTACTGGATTTAGGGCATCTCTCCTATATCCAGGATGTGGAAGTCCCATGATATGTTTCTGGTTCCCACAGGTATAGGGCATGTCACTAACACTTCACTGAGCCTCTGTATTTTTTTGCTTTATGTAACTAAATTTGAATTTTCTTGTTCAGTGGCACCGTAAGTTACAAACACCTGCATGTGCAAATAGTGCAAAATTCATTCTGCTTGTGATGGTTCAGACAATTGAATAATGCGTGGTGTAGGAGCGCATGATGCAAACCTGGGAAATGTCATGGTGGTTAAGAAAAATGCTGATTGAGGGACAACGTAAGAAACTTTTGGAGTTGGACAGAATCAAAGATAACCTGTTCTGAAAACTATATCCTTTTAAACTCTGGAGACTTTTTTTTTTTCAGTAATTTAAGTTGGCAACGAACCTTTACCAAATAATGTTTCTGTACAAAAGCAATAATGAAGCAGACATATAGTAGATCTCCCAATTAGTGCTATTCTAAAAATTTGCTTGCTTGTAAAGCAGTTTGAAATCTAGGAACTAAGTATTTTTGTAATTCTTGTTTACCTTTTATTATCATTTAAAGATGTCTGTGTTCTTGCTGCTTTTTATGGTACCGTGACTGTTCGTTGCAACAGCTAGAAGGCATTAATTAGAAAAGGAAATCCTTACGTTGCCATACTTAGGGCTTAAAGGTATTTAGTTGTGTAGAACTTTTATATGACATAATTCCAGGCTAGTGAACAGCCAGTCCTTGGGCTATTAACTTTAAGCATTGTACGATGTATTTAATTCCAGGTACAACAACTACTTAATTTGCATAAATAAATGACAATACATAGGGAAAAACTCCAGTGCAATAGAGGAGATAAGAGCTCTGCTGTTAACAGTGACTAAATGAGCAGATGAGAAAGAGCAGGTCAAGAAGCAGCCTATTTGCATGAATATATAGAAAGAAAGTATTCATTTCAGTTTTGTGTGTAAATCATAAATCTGTGTCGTGCAGTCAAAAGATGAAAGGTTAATGGATTTTTGAAGCAGTAGTGCCAAGACTGCATTGATAATCAGTCTAGAATGGGTTATTACCTTTGGTAGCAAGACGTAAGAGGCGATGAAGACATGGGTTATTTTAACGAGTGGTAATGCACATAGTGAAATCCTAGGTTTAAAACAAAAAAGATGGCTCTTACAGCTTTAAGTGGAGAGAGAGACACAGGATATTGTTAATTAATGTAGCTTTAGAAAAGATAAATAAGATAGCTAAATTATTCTTTAGCTGTTTTTTCAAGATGCAGTTAAGCATAAATGTGTGTATAAAGTATGTGGATAAGTAGGAAGGGGCAAGGAGTATAGGGCTTTCAGTGTGAGAAGCCTAAAACTGATGTGGTAAGAAAAGAGGAACATGAAGAAATGAAAAGAAGGGTAAAAAGTAGCTGAAGTGGTGGGAAAGTAAGATAATTTTAGCCACTGACTTCTGCATAGTGTGTGGGGACTATCACAGTTGTAGAGCAGGCTATTAAACCTGAGGTGTGAGTGAACAGGACAGATTCTGAGCACTTCAGAATAAATCATAGCAATCAAGAGGGTAAAAACCAGAGCAAACCAAACCCCTGCAATGCTTAGAAAGGCAAGGAGGAAGTCAAGGCAGTTGCCCCGCGTGCAAAAGTGAGAGAAGGAACAGGTAAAGATAAAATGTTTAAATGTTAGTGATGAAGGTAGTCAGTAGCAGAGCCCGGATGAGTGGCTGGGAAAAGAAGATAAATTGGCTGTGCTAAGCTCAGATTGGGAAAGCAGTATCAGGCAGTTGGTGAGGCAGGATTAGATGGAGTGAGCTTGGCAGCAGACTGGCATGTGTTTGGGGTCTCTTACTATGGGATTTACTATGGGATTGACTGAGTGCATCAAAAGTACGGAGAGGGAAAGTATGGGGGGAAAGGACAGGGGTAGACCTTTGTTTTCCCCTTCAAATAGTTTGAGAAAGAGAGAAGGATGTAATGAAAGAGGAGGCAAAGGACTGGTGAAAGAAATGTGCCACCAGCACCCCCTGGTATTGCAGAAGCCGGAGATGAGACAAAAAACCTTAGGGATGGGGGAGGGGGGGATCTGACAATATAAATACAAGGAAATGGTGTAAGAGGATCGTCCTGCCGTTCGGTGGAAGGTGTTTCAGTGGCACGAAGGGGAGCTGTAGTGTAGCACGTTGCGGGGGCGAATACGCGCCTGTACTTGCTGCGTGCATCGGAGGCCCCGCAGCCATGGAGCAGCCATGGCTGCAGCTGCTGAGGAGGCGGACGGTGGCAGGAGGCCTCTGCCTCTCTCCTCCGCTCTGAGCATCCAGGCGGGGTCCGCCGGCTCAGCACTGCGGGGAGAGCAGGGAACCAGCCACGATGGAGAAAAATAGGTCACGAACGGGCCTTCGGTGACTGCGAGGTGAAGGGCGATGAAGCGGCACCGGCAGGGTTAAACTGGGTCAGGGAATATTTTGGGAAGGTTTGGTGGACAGGTGGGAGCAGATAACTGTTTTTTATTAATGCTTGCAAACCGACAGGAGCAGCTGTTTACTCACTTGCCCTAAGCGGGATGGCTCGGAGCCAGGCTCGGCAATAATTGGGACCAACATCCTCTGTCAAACAAGACCGTCCCCCGGCAGGAGAGCGAGCAAACAGCTCCAGCCCCGCACGCCGCCCCCCGCCCCCGGTTGCA